>OMNN01051061.1:0-10964 GCA_900302755.1 Chromis chromis
GGGTTGGGCACTAACAGTGAACTCGGTGAACCCCCCCAGAGGCCTTGGCTGTGTCCACCACCCTCCCAACTTTTCCACTTGCATCCTTCCTCCTTTCCTCAATCTTCCTCCTCTCGGTTCTCCTCCCTCTCTTTCTCTCTCTCTCTTTGGCCCTGTCACTTACAAAGCTGGACCTGAAGCCAACTGGGCCCGATCCCAGAGCTGGCCTGTCACAGCTGGCCTATCAGGAGCTGCCACAAAGGTCACCTGACTCAGTGATTGTGGGCGAACAGTGAAAACAAGGGGAAAACAGATCTTTAAAGACAAAGCCGTGCCCTTCTTTGGGTGATTTCTGCTTTCAGTGTAAGCAAGTGTGTGTGTACACATGTTTGTATGTGTGTTTGTATTTGTGAAGAAGACAATCTACAGCTCTTTCTCTTGAAAGTACAAAAATACGCTTAATGTTTGCACAAAGTCCACTTACTGGAAATTTTAAGGACCTCTCAGCCACATGTCGTGGCCAACAAAAGCCAATAGTGTTCACTCAGTTGTCATTAAGATGGTCACATAACCTGTGATAAGTGGGTGTCTTGTCAAGTTGGCTACTCCTATCTCCCTTGGATCAGATGTGATATCACATTACTGAAATTTCATACTTGGGGCATGCGATAACCACTGAACTCTATCTGCTGATTAAAACTATAATATGCATCTGAAAGGTCCAGAAAATTCCCAGCAGTGGATCTTATGTGAAGAAATCATCATTATCATTTTTGTGGTCAATTATGAGTCTTCAAACTCAGCATAAGCATGCACTGACTCTGAACTGATTGTCATATTTCAAAGTGTGGTTGAAAATCATGTACAGCTATTTTATTTGGATAAATGATGTGTGTGAATTGATAATAAGCCTGAGGTCTGTGTTTGCTGTCTCCAACAGATGAGCACATATCCTCCAAATCCGGTCTTTACTTCCTCATCTCTAATGAGGGCAACCAGAACCTGTACGTGTCCCAGGCGAACTTGTGGCTGTATTTCCGTGTGCTGCCAGCCGGTCCAGAGAAGGGCATCCGGAGGAAGGTGACAGTGAAGATCCACTACCAGGAGGCTGGGGCTTTGAGCAGTGCAGAGGGAGGTCGAGGAGGCGGTGGAACCGGCCGCTGGGCCCTGGTGGAGAAGCGGGTGGATCTGAAACGCAGTGGCTGGCATACTTTCCCCCTTTCTGAAGCGATACGGGCTGTGTTTGGGAAAGGCAGCCGGAGGCAGGACCTGGAGGTCCACTGTGAGGGCTGTGAGACAGCTGGCGTGGCTCCAGTGCTGGTGGATCCAGGTGACCCATCCCACCGGCCCTTTCTGGTGGTGCGCGCACGGCAGGTGGATGGAAAGCACCGCATTCGTAAGCGAGGGCTGGAGTGTGATGGCACTAGCGGGGGCCTATGCTGCCGGCAGCAGTTTTACATAGACTTCCGTCTTATTGGCTGGAACGACTGGATCATTGCACCAGCTGGTTATTATGGCAACTACTGTGAGGGCAGCTGCCCGGCCTACATGGCAGGTGTGCCGGGATCGGCCTCATCCTTCCACACTGCAGTAGTTAACCAGTACCGCATGAGAGGGATGAGCCCAGGCTCTGTCAACTCCTGCTGCATCCCCACCAAGCTCAGTACTATGTCCATGCTCTACTTTGACGATGAATACAACATCGTCAAGAGGGATGTGCCCAACATGATCGTGGAGGAGTGTGGCTGTGCTTGAGTCCCCATTGATCCTTCATTATCTGAACTTGGAACAGTCAGAGGGGCCTTTTGTACAAACAGGACGTTACTGTACGGTACACATATATAATATACTATCTATACCTACTGTATGTGTAAGCAACACACACTGGTACAATCTGGCCAACGCAAGTATCAATGTTGTGACCATGTGTGCATGCGTGTGTTTGCACGTTTTGGCGCGAGTGTGTGTATTTATGAGACTGAGTGACATGCTTGCTGTCCAAGTTCGGTTTGTTTGGCAACAACTGGTCAGTGATGGGATGAGAAGGGAATGATAATCACCAAATGATATTTTTCTCTAGTTTGCCATTTCTAGTCAAAAAATAATGGCCCGTCATCTCCTCTTGAATGAAGATAAAAAGCGCTTAAGGAAAGTGACAGGATCAGCCAATGACAAGATTGGCTTCACCGCCCACACTCCCAACCTTGCTCCCACTACCCTCTTAAGTACTTTAAGCACATGACAGACTTTTGTTTTTATAAAGCACTGACAATTCATCAGCTTATACAATTCAGAACACCAGCACTTCCCTACTATGCAGACAGACACAGTCTGACTGTCCTCTCTGGTGGAATTAGACTGGCAGCGCTTAATTCCTTGCAGGATTATAGCCTCCACAGCAGTGCAGTGGCAAAAGAAAGTCCCCCACAGAGCTGCCACTGCTGCTGCTGTTGTTGTCACTCTTGCTTTTGACTCTGGGCCTCAAACTCAGCTTCCTGCCTGTCAAGAGTTCTGCAGGCCCTGCTACCATGACAACCAGGTGAAGATAGATCTCATAAGTGCACTTCACTTGTGCACTGGGAGTGACAGAGAAAGAACTGCTGTCTCCTTCCCTTAAGGCTCAGTAGAAGTGGGTCTGTGGACACGGAGACTCTAGTTTCGGCCCAGTGGGTCGCCACAGTGCAGTGCAGCACTTGCAGAAACTGAAATGCACACCCTGAATAGCACTTGTATAAAGAAATGCCTTCCAAGGGGTACTGAGTGTCCTGTCCTATTGCTAAATAAGTGCCACATGAGCTATGCAATGTATAGTAACCTATACCCTTACTGAACATGCTCTATTAGACTGAATTCTCTTTCCACCTTTCTCTTTCTCTCTCTCTCTCTCTCCTTCTTTCTCTCTTCAGTCCTCAACTCTTTATCAATACTTGAAATGTAATCTTTCGCTTCCCTTCCAAAGCGAATGATTGTTGTGACGTTTGCACTGAAAAGTTGCGGGATTAGTGAAACAAAAACTGCCATTGAAAAGTTATTTTTATAGAAGTAAATTGAATTTTGTTTCAGATGTATTTTACCTAATTAATGGAACCAAAGAGGCCAAGATTTTAGCTATTGTACTGAGATGGCAAGGCCATCGAGTTACTGTGTACAATACTGTTTTTGATCATTTGCAAAAGGCCTACCACTGTATCAGGGTACGATATATGATTTTCATTTCTTAGCTCTATTTTCATTCTCTGTTTTGTACAATAAGCAACACTTCATTTTTCATCTTTAATTCTATTTTTTGTTCAGTTTTCTATTTAATAAGAAAGTTATTTTTAGTTCATGTCTAAGAATCATTTAGTCAAATAAATCTGTACAGTTTATGTAAAATAAAATGTTTTCTTAAATATTTTGTAACTTTACATTCTTTTCTGCGTGATGTTGTTGAGACTCTGTGTGTTTTTCTCTTGGTGGAACATGGGCTGGACGTATATCTCAATCTGTTGTGTTTCTTTCTGCTGGGAGGTTCTTTGGGCCGACACCCACCCAAAACAAAAGGGCGGGGAAGAAGTGGCTGGGTACTGCCAGAAAAACATGCACATACTTCAGTCTTCGTCGATACTGGTTGAAACATAAAACATCTCTATCTTCTGTTGTCTGTCAGGAGTGAGTGTTTCTAATAAGCTGGAGCTGTAGATCAGTAATTACAACTTTGATTAACAGCTTCAGTGGCAGCCATAGCGGGTGCCAGCTGACAGACCTTCACATACCTGCTTGATTCCTTCTTGGCTGCAGTGTCTGTTTATGTATGTTTGCATGTGTATGCAGATAATGGCATTTTAGCTCGTGCACATGTGTGCATTCAAGTGTGTTAGGACACTGCGAGCATTCCTGTGGTGCATGAGTGCAGCCAGGCAGTCTGTTACATCAGAGCTGTTTTTCCCTGCAATGTTTCTGTTTCTTAAGGTAGGTATACAATTGCCATAATGTCAGGAGCAGTGTGTCAACACTTTATGCAACAGCACAAGGCTTGCCTGACTGAATGTCTGTGTCAACACCTACCAACGGCTAGATTTCAAGTAATGTTTCTGCGAGGCTCCATCAAAGCACATCACGTGTCCCTGTAAAATATCAGTCAGATAATTGCTCTAAATGTGTCTATAAAGATCTGCCAAGGAGCGCAATGAGATTTGTTTGCCTGCAGGGCAAATAGCATGTTAGGGAGGGATCAGTGTAAATAACTCGTTACCTGTAGGAGGATGGATGAGTCAGCAGGAGCAGCAGCAGCAGAACATCACTCTGAAGAAAAAGGGAGAAAACAAATCAATAACATGGTGTGTGTGACTGACAAGCAGGCGGACAACAAGAGCAATGATCCGTCACGAATGATCTGAAGCCACTGAGGTTTATTTTAAATCCTCTTGGTGGAGCCTGTACCTCTCTAGACAAATGACAGTCTGTGCTGGGAGCAGGGAGAAAGATGTGTAGCTGTCTTGTCATGCTTCCAAATGCATGCCAAAATCTCCACATTTGGAATGTTAATGACGCTGAGCCAGGGCTGCAGGCCATTAAGCATGCTGCTGTTCATGGCTGTACTCAGGGCCACACACTCACTCATCCAAAATCACGTTATTGATGTGTGTATTTGCGTGTGCATTCGTGCTTTTTGTATCAATAGTCACTTGAGCATAGGTCCAAATCCACTGCTGAGTATGCTCTCATACAGGTTTGTATATATAACTGTGTTCTTTCCCAAAGTCACACATATCCACAATAAACAAACACAAATATGTATGCACACACACACAAAGACGCAACCTCTGCAACCCCTAGTTATCAGCTTAAACAAATATTGTCCCTCTGCCCTCCCACATCTAATACCGCCACAGGTTGAGGTCATGACAGCTGCCAAGTTGACGGGGTCAACTGGTTTATCACCGCAATAGCGTTCATTCTTCTAAATCAGCCTGGTCTGCATTCACTAATGAATTTATGACTATTCATCGCCCGGGGCCAGGTATTCCTTTTGCTTGAGATCGCTTGTATCTGTCTTTGTGGCCTGGAGGAAGGCACTGCATGCGTTGATGATAGATATTCGGATCACTCTCATATCCTGCACCAGTGGAGAGAATGATGTATGAAGAGTATCTGACTCCATCAAAGATTTTTTTTTCTCTTTAACTTATGAAAAAAAGTTGCTTACAACTGTCCACTGAGGTAACACAATAAGATTTCTGTTACTGCCGATGAAAGCCTGGCCCTTTGTTTCAGCTTCAAGAGATCATGTAGAGGCTCTCTTATTCTAAGGATTTATGCTGTGGGCCCCCTAAGACAGGAGGCTTTTCTCCACCCCTGTTTACTTCTCCCTACAACCCAAAGTGACATTTTGACCTTTGGAGTAACATGGACTGTGTTCACTGCAAGCTCTTTCTCACAGGCGGATTACTGGAGAAGTAAAGGGGCTTTGCAACTTGAAAGCATATTTGTGAGCACTAATGAGCAAAAAACTTCATTAATCCAGATATTCTTAATGGATCGCTGCTTTAATTTGTGCTCTTTTTCTACTTTTTGTCACTCTGTTGGGTTAATAATGACAATCTAATCAGTGTGCCGAGATAAAGGTGAAACATGGAGTAACCAGTAAGGGAATAATCCTTGTCAGTACCTACAGATGGATTCAATGGAGCTGGGAAGCAGTGTGCATGTTTTACTTTTCATCACTGAGAATTGAAGACAGATTCAAGTTGACTGACACCAGCAGAACCAGACATTTACTTTTACAAATGGGCAACTCTGACAAAACAGCATCAGTTCTGCTTGTAAGTGCTGTTACCAAATTACAAGTTCTATTTTCTCTTTGACTTTGGCTCTCCTGAGTGCTGTAGCAGAGGAGGTGAACAGGTCAACACGGCACACTGCATGTATTTTGGTAAGTGCACAATATCATAATGTCAGGGTTGTTTCTCCCCAGTTTTGTGAAACAACTGAAGCCTTGTCACCAAACTTCACCGTCCCCCACAAACTATGTCTCCCTGTCAACCCCTAAACCTTCTCACCTTCTCACCCCACCTTCCACCATCCTGACCTCCTGACTCCCAGAGTACTGAAGGCACACTCAGGGCCACAAAGCCTTCATTTGTGTTGTCCATGTTGTCCACCTTTAGTACAGAAGTAGAGCAATGGACGCGCTGTGTGAGAGCCTGCCACTGAGGATGGATGGAGACAGTGAAGGTGTTTTGAGAGCAATGATGTAATTTTACTTGCACATTGTTTTCTTAAGACTATTGTGTCAGGGTTTCTTTTTAGCATTGTTGCATCTTGGACATACAGTTCTGTAAACCCAAGGCCACAAAAAATATTCCCATAAGTCACACTAAATGGTAAATGCTCTGCACTTATATAGCGCCTTTCTACCTTAGTGGTACTCAAAGCACTTTACAATGTGTTTCTCATTCACCCATTCACACACCAATGGCGACAGAGCTTCCATGCAAGGCGCTAATCTACTATTGGGAGCAACTTCGGGTTCAGTGTCTTGCCCAAGGACACTTCGGCATGGGGGGGGCGGGGATCGAACCGCCAACCTTGCCATCAGTGGACAACCACCTGAGCCACAGCCACCCACCAGCATCTTTTTATGATCCTTAGTTACTTTTTACGGTTTAGCGACCTCCGTTGCTGCATCATTCATTTCAACACCACAAAATGGCATTTGGATTTTGAGGTGTGCTTTAGTGGCCGTAGTAATAATGATGGGAATAAAGGCGGAAGCAAGGTGACTTTATTATGGAGCTCCAAATTTGCCGTGAAGGAGGTTGGGATGGATGGATAGGTCAACAAAACATGGGGAATCACTGTTTGATTCCCATTTTTAAATTAATAGTCAAATGTGTTTCTTTTAACTATGACCATAGCCTTACCTGTGTTATTGTGACTAGGATGATAGAGGCCTTCTAATCTTAACAAAATAGTTAGTTTAGTCCAAATGAGGACCTCTATATATGCCCCTGTGGGTTCTATCAGAAGGTAGAAACAAACAATCTATTAGTTTACATTTTACGACGTGTTGGTTATCGCACAAGGTGGGCGAGTGGACAACTTGCTCTACCACTTGAGCCACAGTAGCCCATAAATGAATCTGCAAAGAAAACAGATCAAAACAGATCATGGACAGGTGTAGCTTTTCTAAATAGGCCCAAGAATTGTGACGATAAACATGGTTGCCCTGTGCAGATCTATTAGGATTAGAGAGATAACAGACATACACACCTTTCTCCTGTGATGACAATGCCGACCAACCTCGTGATCAGACCTGACAGAGAGTCTGCCTGGATCCCCCTAAGTCTTGGTTATTCTCCCATGTGGATGTGTACACTGACAACTGCGGACACCGCAGACACATATTTGTTGTTCTAATACCCCTTTTTCTAGCTTTGAGTCCGCTGGGACAAGTCAGTTCCATACATGCACAGTAGGTCGTATCTATGCATTCTGCGCATGCACACTACTGCAAGCATCCCATGTATAGAGTAGTCGCCATGCATACACAAATGTTGGGCTCTATGCATACCCTTGTGAATTTAAATGAAGTAGTAAGACTTCAGAGGTGCTTTTGATTTGTAAATAGTTTTCATCAACAGTGCCCTACCACTGTGGGAAGTTACTGACACGGTGCTACAACCCTAACGACGTGCTTTATTGTGTAAAAACTTCAAACTCACACCAAGCTTTTCAGAAACATTACTGTGTGTTAATCTGTATTACACGAGAGGCAATTCAACCATCTGCTTATCAGACCAATGCATAGCTAGTGCAGTACGAATAGAACCAGTGTCTGCATTTACTGTCCCCATTGGTAAGCGACCAGGGTTGTGGAAACCATGAGCTGGTCTTAGAGGACCTTTCAGATAGAATGCAGTTTGCCCTGCGCTCACAGCTAAGTCCAGTGCACTGCTCAAGGGGAGACACGGAGGACAGAACTTTGAGCTATGGGCGTGTGCATATGCTTTGTCCGGTGCAGCAGTAAACCACGGTGTGTGACACGAGCCATAGGAATGAATGGGTTTCAGAGCACAGCAGTGCTGTTGTCACATTCTGTGTGAAGGGCCATAACACTGGCCTTATTCACACTGAGACACCAGATCATGACCCTATCCAGCATTAGTTTGATTCAGGTGCAGGTCTAAATTATAATCAGAGTCCCCCCATGGAGAATTTTAATTCACTTTAAACATTTGAAGGAATCGCTGCATAAGTAATGAAGCCAGACTGTTGCTTCTTTTTAGACTTTGTGTTTGGGCTTTGCTTTGTGCCATTGTACATGCTTAACTGTGTTATTCCAGCAACAGTCATCTCATTCATACCCAGACCTCACTGTTCGGCAACATTATGTCCCTTTTTTTTTTTGGATCAAGATTAAGATCTCTCTCAACCTAAATTAGGCTGCAATCAAAACATTTGAAACACTGGATGAGAAGTCTGAAAAAAGCCTGGGAAAAAAATGTAATCCGGCTTTCTCTCTAATGATTAAGATCATGTGCTATGGTCAAAACAACTACTTACAATCATGTGCTGCTCATCACTTTTTAATTACAATAATAAAAATGCATGAAAATACTGAGTTTAATTCGCATTATCCAACCAAAAGGACAATACAAATGTCTTCAGTTTAAAAGGATGCTAACAGAGAAAAGCAAAGAGTTCTCCTATTTGTGAAAAACAGTTAATTATAATTGCAGAACATTTGTTCACAGAAACCAAAAGCTAATTATTAATTACTATAATAAACCCCACACTGTGCATCTTCTCTATAGTTTGCATCGGTCAGGTAAACAGAATTATTCCCCTCTGTCCAAATTGAGCATTAACTTAAATAACTTTATTTAAAGAAACTGCTCCAAACGTGTTTGATATGAACACATATGTGGCTTCATGCTCAGCACCCTCAGCCTCCTTCCCTGCCTCACATTATTCATGCCTTTGGACATCTAGCTGTCGTTTGCCCCCCTGAACTTGTCAACCAGCTAAATTTAGTTCCCAGATAGCATTTTGGACTAATGAAGGATTTTGTTTTACCACCTTTAAAAGGGAAAGGAATCCTAGTGACTAATGCCTCATGCACTCTTGCAAGTTAAATGTAGAATCAGTATGTAAACAGTCTGGCTTTTGTTTCCGAGGAGCACATTGGAGTGACATAGCGCATGTGATAGCCGACTAGCTGATAGGCTGGCACTGATGGTGAACCTACTCACACACTCAGGAAGAAACACTGATACTCCTTTGTAACAAACATGACACAAGGAAAACATACAAGCTCTGATAATTATCTCTAACATTGTTTCCTTATGCAGAGGGAGTGTGTGCACCTTGTGCATATGTGAGTGTGCTTTATGTTTGAACATGACTGCTTTGTGGATGTGTGTGTGTGTCAGGGGGGAAATTCCAGCCAGGGGGATATAAGGTGTGGCTATGGATCATCTCTGACCACTTTAAAGCGGGGCCATCATCAGCGTTCCTGTATGACTCTCGGCCCCAGCTGCATTTCTCTCTGAGGGCTCATTATTCTGGCAGGTGCCCTATTGTCCCGTCTTTGCGGGCCTTTTCATGAGCATACCAAAAACACAACACCAAAATATGCAGAGAGGAGGAGGAAGAGGGCGGCAGGAGGAGGGAGGAGGGAGGAGGAGTGGTGGTGGTGGCCTGAGTCAAAGTGAAGAAGACTCAGAAAAAGTATGCATATAAAAGAAAAGAGGAAACTTTGTTGAAAGAGAAGGCATATCTGAAGAAGACTAACCACTAGATGCTTGGTGGTCACGGCGGCGGGATGTGGTGACTGTGGCCACTAACAGGGCGAAAAATTCAGAGGCACACTGATGTGAGAAAGACTGTGTCTGTGAATGAAAACATGATGGGACAAACTGTAGTAGTTCATGCAGCAGGGCCATCCTCCAGTTGGCCTCAACTTGACTGTTTTTTGTTCCCTTTCTAGGTCATATCTGATGAATTTCACCTTGTATTGTTAGTGGGCTGTGGTTGAATAAATGACTATGTTGTCAGGGCACTAACATCCCCTGCTGTGTGTGAGAAACTGTGCGAGTGTCTTTGTATGACCTCATGGGAAAGTCCTTTTGGTCTGGAATAAATACAACAAAGGAGCTGTTGACAGATGTTTCAATAATGGAAAAACAACTGATGCATGTGTTTTAATCTGGCGGTGCATGAGTGTTTGTGAGTCTGACTTGTGTCTAGCATTTTCTTAGAGACATATGAGCCCTGTGTTTGTGGCACAGAACATGGGAACACATTTTGGAGAATGTATTAGTGGATTATGGCTGTCATATCTAATTTTGGACTAAATGGATGATAAATACATGTTGTCTTGACAGTATTAAGGCCACAAAAAATCTGAGAGATCAAGAATTACAATAGCTTCAGCAACGAATTGAAACAGTGTGGAAAAAAAGTAGTGTTGTAAAGAAATGAAGTCAATTTGTAATATTTTGGAGACAATTTGTATTTTATGACAATTATGTCTTATTTTGAAAACAAAAAGACACAATGTTAAAGTCATAACTGTTAAAGTTGGGCCGCCGTATAGCTCACTGAGTTAAGGTGTTACCATTTGGGTGCAGGTCACCAGCAGCGGTCATGAGTTTGAGACCGGCTCAAGACCCTTTGCACTCTCCTCTATACCCCCTTTCACCCTGTCTCTATCTATAAAAAGGGGAAGAAAAACTCCCCCAAAAATAATAATTGTTTAAATCATTATTTAGAAAAAATATGTTAAAAATTTTTGAGAATTAAGTTGTAATTAAGAAAATGGAACTATTTGGGGGAACAGTTAATGCTATGAATAGAAAGTTGTGACCTAAAGAATGAAAGAATGAAGTTGAAATTGTACAAGAGAAAAGTCAAAACTTTAAGTAAAAAACTGCCGTAATATTGTAAGAATTGGGCCAGCCATAATACTATGAGAAAAAACATTTACAATATTAAAAAAA
>OMNN01051139.1:17984-36269 GCA_900302755.1 Chromis chromis
GGGGGGGACACTGAGAGGACATGCATGCACAATGAAACGGAGCTGGCTCGCAAGCCTGCCGTGTCTGGGTGTGTCTCTGGGGAGCTGCTAAATTACCATCAACAGAGGAGAGGGAGTTTATCAGGGAGCTCTCAGGGAGGAGAGAGAGAGTCCTCCTCAGGCTTAATTAAAATATTAGCCACTTCAGCAGGAAACACAAGCCATTCAAGAAGAGGATGAATTTCTCTCAGAAATACTAACCTCTCCACTCTGCTCTTATTTCCTTAAATAATTCAGGAGTTGTATATTAATCCAAATTACTAACTGTGTGTATCCAGGATGTGTCCTCTTTAGTGCTTTAGTCCAGCTTTTAACCCTCTGAACCAGCCTGTTTAAAAGGCTTGCTAATTTCCTAATAAATCACCAGCATTACATCATTTATCAGAGCAACAAACTGTTAAAAAAAAAAAAGGAAAGAGTTATTGGATTTTTAGTTTTCCTTGAGGTAATCAAGCATGCCTTCTGTTGTCTTCTGGAAAAACCCAAATCCAAAGATTATAATTGGGATATTTCATCAGTATCACTTTACTCTACATGTCTCATTTAAAAATCGACAAAAAAAATCAACCATTTGCAGTAACCAGAATCTGGAACAAACCAAAAATGATGTGTTCCTCGGTGCAACGTAGAAGTCATTAATACCTCGGTTACTACCAACAGTCACATGACAAAAGTTCAAGGAATTGTCGACTGAACTGCAGGCTGTGTTTACACAGAGCAGATAGGAGACAAGGATGGAAACAAATGATACATTTGAGTATATTAATATACTATCTATAGTATGTAGAGCCAACATTTTTCCTCCCAGTATTGGTATCACCTATGGTCACAAAATGGCGTATGTGTTTATTCCAGGTTTTTTCCATTTTTGTTAAAAAAAAAATAGGCTAAGAAATGATTTCTGGCATTACAACTGTGTCACACGGCACAGAAGACATTTCTGAGTTCTCTTTCTTTTAGCTGTCCCATTTTCACTGGGGAGCAGGGTTTTATATTGCAGGGAAAATGAGCCCACAGTGGAGTAAAAAAAAAAAAATCACAAGAGTAAATAAACAGCCAAAAACTGCTTGAGCTTCAGAGGGTTAAAAAAAAAAAAAACAGAACCTAAAATAAAATCCTGCTTATGCAAAGAAACGTTTTTCCTCTCTTTTAATGTGACATTCAACACACAAATCATGAGCACATGTAAACGTACATGCTTGTGCCTCGTCCTGGTCCCTAAGCTCCTCTGTTGGCCCCACTGCCAACAGCCTAAGGTGTCTATGTGGTCCCTGTGGCTTTGCTAATGGATTTAGGATATAAATCTATCATTTACTCAGCCAGTTAACACCACCCTGAGGCTGCTTTCATTTCGTCTCAGGAGACGCTGCTGTGGGCTTTTGTTCATGTGTGGTAATAAGCGAGTGAAAGAAACAACAACGTGTTTTGATTGTGTTTGATTTCCAAGTGTATTTGCTTTGAATACCCTCACTTTGCTTGTTTGTGGCTGTGTGCACATTCGGGTTGCGAAAACGTTACATCCAACACAACATCAGCGCATTTTTTTAGGACTCTGAGGGAAAGATTAAGGTCAAGCAGGCCTTAAACGGGTCATTGGTATTCTCCTGCACTCTTCACATACCGGGCTAAACACTGGATTAATTGCAGTCTATGGAAAGAAAAGCAAAGCATAACCCCTGGACTTAGAGCAGGTGGATTGGCATCGATCAGCAGGGCTGCGGCTAAGCATCACTCTCCAATTATCCGTGATTCTCCTCAGTGCAGAGAGCCTGTGTGTGCCATCTGCCTCCCCCTCCACCCTGCCACTGCAAACACAAAGTGGGCTTCACCTTTACATTCACTCTCACGCAGAGAAGACACCCAGCTCAGCAAGCCAAGACTGCATTCTTAGATGTTACAACTAATACACAAAAAAATGACTAAAACTGCATGTTTTTCACCAGAAACCCAGAAAAGCTGAGGCCAACTGTGCGCTGGCTTCCAGCTGCAGGCTTGTTTCATGCCGATTCTGGGCCAGGTGGACAAGTGGAGGAGTGTCCTTCAACTGAGTGGTCAGTGAGGCCAGACCAGAGCCGAACACAAGCGAGCAGACTCAGACCAGGCAGATGGCCAAAGCTATTAGCCCCAATTAGAACCAGGAACCCTCCACGCATCTCCAGAGCTAAGCCATACGGACCAACTGCAGAGCTGCACTCGAAGGGCAGAGGGGCAGACGGACGTGAGAGGAAGGGGAGGACAAACAGACAACACAAGCAACATAAGAAGAAAAGATGTGAAGAGAAATGAGTTAAACAAATCTGTCTGGAAATAAAGCAGCCACACAGAGCTGTTTGTATCATCTGAGGACAGATCATACAACACAGTGTCTGCTGAGGCAATCCATAAAGGAGAGACCAGTCGTTTAATTAGCCAGCTTATAAATGATAGTCAATTAAATTTTAAATTGGAACAAGAATTCAACTTCACTGAAAAGAGGAGAATTCTGTGTTTAGAGGAACATAATTTAATTACATCAAAGTGTAAAGTAAAGAGAAAGCATAGCTTATAAATCAAGGGGTTGAGGTTTTTTTTTTTTTTTTTTTTTTTTAAATTAGGCTCTAACCAGAGGGATTGGCAATGCATGCAAAATTCGATCAAATTTGCTTTCAAACGGACTGAAAAATAGAGCACATTTATTCTATTCCGCCTGTTTAGACATAAACAAGAACAGCGTTTTCTACATTTGCTTTCCTGCTTGATTTATTGCCATCCTCCTTTCCAGCAATCAATTTCTGTGTTTCAGTGGCATCCCCCCTCCGCTATAGGCCTCGGAGCCTGTTTGGGAAAAGCAGTGCTGCACCCTGCTGATAGACCAGGGGAGTGCAGGGAGGAGCGCAGGGGGGGAGGCAGGCTGTTGCTTTGTTAAACAGAACATGTGCCAACGCTGCGATCTATAACACAAAGAGTCTGAGGTCAGTTTAAAGCACATGAAATATGTGTTGTGAACTTAGGCTTCGTATTGAAATCCCATCCATTATTTCTACATCAAATCCAAACTCTCGCTCCTCCCAGGGCGGATTCCTGTGTGATCTTGCCCAGATTAGAGAGGCCTTTCTCTGGGGAGATCAGAGGAGGAAAAGAGGATGGAGGTCACCTCGCACATCACATTTAATGCAGAGTGACCTCTACAATAAGCTCTCAGTGGGTGTATCCGATCTGATCGATCACTCTGCTATGTGTATGTGTGTCTGTTATTCAAAGTAGGTCCAGCAGCAAAGCACAAAAATATATATAAATATAAAAGTGCTCTCAGAAATATGCTATTTATTGTCATACATCCAACAATAATAATTCTAATATGAGGATTTGTTGTTCTAATCTGTTTTACATTGAGTAGCTTTGGATTTTAAACTAGTTGTTAGACTTTTCACCATTTTCTGAAGAATATATAACAGATTTATTGACAGTGAATTTAACTTGTTGGGATGTACATGGTAAAGTTAAATTGGAGTGTAAATGAACAATGCTGTACTTTAAATATAGTCGATAGGTGGAAACATTTCTTTTAAAAAGTCTTGAAGTTATTCAAGATCAAAATAAACCGTCGCCAAACAAAAGACTGGCCAACACAATAAACAAACCGATGCAGCCCAAATAACATTATAATTTGCTATTTTCTTGTGTTTTGTCCAAATCTTAAAGATATTCAGTTTACTATAAGAGAAAAGTAACCCATCGCTAGAAAATATTCTACTAGCTAGACAATATTTACATCTGAAAAGCTGACCCAAGAGAATTTTGCTCAATGGCACATCTTTTAATTGTTTTATGCTGCTTTAATCACACAAAAAAACAATAATTATATTGATTATTTTTTGGGCTGTAAATTAAATGTACAACGTGTAGAATGTATTCGTAACTGCAACCAAAGGACAGAAGCATCCCGCTTCGTTTGCATCCACTTCTCTAAGACAAGCCTGTCAAACCTGTCCGTTAAATTTGAGAAGTGAAGAACTGAGGATTTCGTCAGAAGGAAACTCCATAATCTCCAATGAATGGACCTCTAAAGGACAGTGGGGAAGAGCTGGTTATCATAAGGACAGCATCAGACAGTATGGTAAGGGAGTGTCTTCATTACTGTTAGACTACAGGGCAACACTGGGACACCTTCTTCCTCTTTAGCCGTCACAGAAGCAGGAGAGAGATTGATAGCATGGAGTCATTTGAGCTATTGGTTATTCTGAATGAAGTATGGGCTTATTGGATGCAGGCCTCTCCCACTGCCTAACATTGATTTCCACTCACTCTTCCAGCTCTCTGTGCCCTTGTGCAAATGTCTACCTCTTATTTTTGCACTCCGACTTCCTCGCTGTCCCTTATTTATCCAGCGCCTCCGACATTTCTCTTCTATTCCAGCCTAAATCTATAAAGAAATTATCACAGGCGCAAGATCACTCGGAGACGACGAGGCCCGAGACATGGCAAGGTAATAGCAGACGGACAGAAAGAGACGGAGAGGAGGACGGAGCCTGGTGCAGAGGGATGGAGTGAAAGACAAAGAGGAAGTGAAAGAGAGACAGCAGAGCGGAGGGAGAGACAGATGGGGGGGTGCAGGGATGAAGTGAAAGAGAGACAGAGCAGGAAACAGAGGGAGAGAGGGAGGTGTAATTATCTATCAGGTGTTCGGGTGTGCGTGACAGAGGAGGAAGCTCATTAGCACACTCTGTGTACACCAATTACACAGCCAGGCTTCTCAGGGCATTCCCCTGGCATGTCTGCGTGAGGCTGCTGGGGACACACAGACACTTTCACTCCCTGACACCCGCGTACACACTGTTTAACCAAAGTCCACGTAAAACACGATTATAGCGGGCACATGTACCCGGGAACATCCACCTTCTCAGTGTGAGAGAGAACAAACAAACCTCTCTTTGAATCTGTGTAGATACTAACTCAACCAGGTCATGGTAATCCCAGCAGCGTCAGTAATAAACAAATGAACTTCTCTATTAGGTTTCTGAAGATGTTGACCTCTAATCCAAGATGCTTCTTCAGTTGTAAATGAAGATTTGAAGCCTCTTGGGTGAAGGTGAAACATCTTCAAGAACCTAAGAGAGAAGTCCAGTTTACTGAAGCTCCTAGGACCCTCTTTGGAATCTGCATGTGACTCACAAACTAGCGTCTTCTTGCTGTTGCCTATACCAAAATCACATTTGATCATTATCACACTGTGAGGTGGAATATGTTCATTAGTGTTTGTTTTTGCATGCAGTTAAATTGTAAACCATCCAGCCATGTATTGCTGCAATCAAAATGTGAAGCACAAGTTTCCATCCGCTTTGGAAACATACCGTTAAATATTATGCTTCCAAATTTATTTTATTTATTTATTTATATGAATTAGGACAATGCATATTCATCAACATGTCAGCATAAAGCAGCAATGTAAATATGCCGGAGTTAGCACATAGCTAATTTTCATCCGTTGTCCTAAGGCAGGTATAGTAAACATTCAACAAGACAGATACGAAGGAGTACATACTTCACAAGACATTACACATTACAAGTAGATCAGAGAAGTTATATATAGGTTAAGATGAAGACTTTAAGGCCCAAGGAAAGGGGCAGATAATCTAACTGTGCCAGCATGTCTGGTTAGTTTTCAACCATTGTTTCAGTGCAGTTTTAAATGATGAATGGGTGTCACAGTTTCTGACATGGGCTGGTAGCCTGTTCCATGTCTGTGTGCCTCTGATAGACCCCACCATTTGGCCAAATGTAGTTCTGCGCCTTTGAATGTTGCAGTCCCCTCTGGTCAATGCTCTGGTGTTTACTCGATTGCTCCTTTTTTTGAAATGTACTTGTTTTAACTGGATAATGTCTTTTTTTTTTAAATCTATTTTTTATCACTGACTTAATTTTTATTTTTGCATTTTGCATGTTAATATATGCTAATATATATAACTGGATTATGTGACTGAACTTGTACTCTCATCTCCCTTGAAAATGACACCTCACGGAGTCTGCAAATGAATAAAAAAAAGGCATTACATATTTGAAGGATACTTACCTGTGACATTATATTATCCTAAACTGTTGAAAGACAATGTCTTGATGTGGTCTTTGGTACAACACAGCTTTAGAGAGGCCTACAATCGAATACTACAGATTTTTTTCCAGGCTCAGAATGAACCTTTGGGGGGTGACTATGCACGGCATTGAGCGTGATTGGTCACAAACGTCTGTTTTGTTTGAGTAAATGAAACCACAATTAGCAAAGCTAGTTAAAAAAAAATTTAATTCTATGAAAATTGCCCTATGCTGTAGAAACACTATCCTAAAGTCATGTGACATCTGCATGTTTACAGCCTTGTACAAAAAATTATTTTGTATTCTAGACAACTGTACAGGCGCTGAATTTTTATATATCTCACCCATTTAAATTTACATAAGGTTTAAAGTTAAGGATAATTGGGCGCCCCGATAGCCTAATGGTTATGTCGCGTGACCCAAGTGCAGAGGTGTAGCGGCTGTCCCGGTTTGATTCCGACCTCGGGCGTTTGCCACATGTCCTTCCCCACTCTCTCCTGTTTCCGACTCTATCCACTGTCCTATCCAATAATGGCATAAAAGGGCAAAAATAAATCTTTAAAAAAAAAAAGTTAAGGATAATTAAGGGCATGGCCGATTTGAGTGATTTCTTTGCTCGTGTTTGGATCAGCGAGGAGTTACACGGAGCCAAGATGACGACAGCCAGAGCCACCACACAGCTTTAAAACCACTGTTCAGGAAACGTGACGTTAAAATATTTTTTCATGAGCACTCAAGGTAAACAAACACTTTTACCAGGATCCAATAAATGTGGTGATTGAAGAATTGTAACCAAGAAATGTAATGAAGTTGAGTTGACAGGTGTCAGTGTTTTCTGGTGTAATTTGAAATGATCTCAAACATAACTCTGCATTGCATTTTCATCATTTATGAGCCAACATGTATAATGATACACCAGAAACCACCGCCAGAAATGAACGGACTATGCACATCATAATACCTCCTCTTGGGCAGATATATGAAGTCCCAACCACTTTCTCCATCCTCCTCTTGAATTGCCTGTAGCTTGAGCACCCCAGCTTACCTCAGACTCAATCAAACACTGCCAAAGGTGGACATTCTCAGCCATAGTGTTGACTGCTTATTCCACCATACGATAAACACCATACTGACATGTTAGCAAGGTAAAAAATAAATATATATATATGAATTCACTAGAGGGGGACTTTAAATCACATTAATAAAGCTGTATGGCTGCTGACATGATATGTAAACTACACCTACACCCACTCTGAATACTGATGTGCACTAATCAAACCCTTGACCTGAGAGGAAATTAAGTTATAAACAAATTTAATGCAAATTAAATAGATTTGGTACAAATTTTAAGTGACTGATTGACTATTCAGTTAATCGTCGTTTCCAACAGCTGTCAAGACACTCTGACATTTAGGGTGAAATGCTGTGTCCAGGTACTTTATCAATAAACATGTAAATGATCTTTACCACAATGATTACAGCTAGTTACAGTACAGTGGTTTCTAAATGTGGAGAAAAAACATTTACCTGCAACATCAGGCTATACAGTCATGTGAAAAAGTTAGGATACCCTATGAAAGCCTGTGTGTTTTTTTAAACATATTTAGACATATGGACATTTAATATCAATTTTAACAATACTGAGAGATAGAAGTAATAGAACTAAACTAGAAAAGCACTCAGAGAGCGCAGACCTCCACCAAGCAGCTCATGTCCACCCATATTGTGATTTCCACAAAAAACATTCCTGGATCCAGATGGTAACCTAGAACATCACCAACATTTAATCATCTGTTCCTTGTCCCATTATCAGTATTTCCTGAAAATATCATTAAAATCCGTTCAGAACTTTTCAAGTTATCTTTCTAACAAAAAAAACAAACAGACAGATAAACACTGGTAAAAACATAACCTCTGCTTGGCAGAGGTAACAACAATTAAAACTGAATATACGTTTAAAAACTAAGAAATGGAGAGTCCTGGAATGGCAGAGTATAAGCCCAGATCTTAACCCATTGAGATGCTGTAGGGTGACTTGAAACGGGCTATACATGCAAGAAACCCCTCAAACATCTCACAGCTGGAAGAATTCTGTGTTGAGGAGTGGGGCAAACTCAGACCGATGTCAGAGACTAGTAGATGCTACAAGAAGCGTCTCACTGAAGTTATTTCAGCCAAAGGCATTAGCTATTAGGGGGTAGGGTGTCCTAACTTTTTCCTCAGTTAGAATATGCATTTTTGTTGATACCTTTTGTTTAACGAGTAAAACAAGGTTCATTTTTGTTGTTTACCTGCAATTAAATTACTTTCTTTTCCAGAGATAACTAAAAACAAGATTAGACATTGATATGTGAATATTTCTTAGTAAAGAACTGAATATTTAATGGGGTGTGCTCATTTTTTCACAGGACTATATGTGCAGGTTCGACGTGTGAAAATACAGAAGTGGACAATGATTCTGGTGTGAATGATGTTTGTGTGCATTTCACCTGCTGAAGTTGTTTTGGCTGGATGAAACCACTCCTACGTTGGCCACAGACAGGACCTGCTTGCTGATGGCCTGGCTGGACGCGTTAGCTGTTGCCATGGTGATGTTTGCCGAGGTCTCATTCATGCCCTGGAGCTTTCCTGGGAAGATGCAAAACAACAAAAACACAAGTTATATTCTATGTATTGACTGCAATGTCTTGATCCAGCGTCAGTATTTATCCAACAACAGATATTATCATGATTCCACATTTCAAAATCATTAGCTTGCCATATATAAGTATTCTAGAGGCAAGTTTCAGGAATGAAGCTTAAGAATAAAATGCAAAGAGAGACTCCCAATTGAAGGCAAGAGGTCAGTTCATGTGCACTTAGCAATGAGCAAGGATTTGGAAAAAAAAAAAAGAACGGAGTTAATGTGCATAAGTTAGGTGGAAATAAAATAATTCTTAAAGACAAATGTAATAAAAAGCTGTTACCTGAAAGAAATTAATTTGCTTCAATCAATTGGTATATATAAAAAATAAATCTGCAAAAGAGAAAATGGTCCTGCTAAGCAAGTTGCTCCTTTCTGGCCTGAGTGAAAGATGCATTCAGCAGAGCTCAAAAAACGTGAAGTGAATGAAGATTAATTAATGCAGAAGCAGCATTTAGGAGGCACTTAGGAGCACACTGATGGCTTGGATATGAGGATGCTCTCAGCTCTCAATAGCTGCCACAGCATGGAACTCTACAGGTGTGTGTGTGTGTGTGTGTGTGTGTTTGAGCTGCAAATACCATTAAGTGTTTCATAAGAGGCGAGCATTTGGTCCTAATGACAAAGGTGAGGAAATGTTCATTAGAGGCAGACTAATTTGAAGATTTAAACATCTACTTTTGTCACTAAAACATGCAATGAGAATGTTACAATGTGTTTTAGATTGTTTTATTACCTTTACAGAACATTTATATTTTTCTTATTCTCAACAAATCCTACCCACAGCCTGATATGTCTTATTTCTCTGTGCCGTAAAGCTCCATTGTTGTCCAAACACTATTAAAAACACCACACTGTTGCATTGACTGACTCAACACACACAGTTTGCTTTTAGTCAATCCCACACACAGCATCCTCCTGCTCTAAATACTTGCTAGTGCCCATAATAATACATCCACAGGTGAAAATATTCCCCCAACAAGTGCAATAAGTACGACTTCTTGAGTGTATACTCTTAAAAACTACACTGCTTGCATGATTTTTAGAAATTATTTAACATTTTTTAATGAAACTGCATTTGTCAGGCATTTTTAAATATTTCAGTAGAAAACAAATGGGTTTGGGGATGGACATGGACTATCATTATTTTCTGCAAATTTCAATTTATGGAAGATTAAGGTCATTTAAGAGAGAGAACTGAATTTGTTTAGCTCAGACAAAGCAGTCCGAAATATTTACAGTATGGGCCAACCAATATTTTTATTAATTTTCATGGTCATGGATATATATTTGCAGTAAACATGTAAATCTTAGAGAGAGCATACGAGAAGAACAACATAAACTTCTCAGCATTTATTCCTAAACGCTGATGGGCTATTACTCGTGACGTGTCACTAATCAGATAGTGTTGGTGGTAAGGCATTGCTCAAGACCACAGAGTGCTGAGTACGGATAGAGAGAGATCTTGAATGAATAAATTTTATCAGGAATCAGTTTTTTTGTTTTTTTTTTGTTTTTAAACATAATGATACTGGCAATTGGAAAAGGGCTACATATCAGATCTGATAATCGGCCAAGGCGATGATTGGCCAACCCTCAATTTAGCCGTCTACTTAAATCTCAATAACAGACACTACAGCAACTCTACAATTACTGCCTTGTTGTTTCTGGCATTTTTTAGCTAGCAAATAGCCATGTGCATTAGTCATATAGATACTATCAAACAAGTCTGTATTTAGCAACAATGATCTTCAATATGCTATAAGCTTGTAAGCTCTTGATGCAATTTTAACTCACCTTGCTCCTTGCAGAAGTCCTGCTCTGCCATGCTGCTAGGCATTAACAGCTCTCCTACAGCAGGCTGAATGGACACGCCGAACTGGTCCTCCTTGGTGCTAAAGGGAGGAAAAACACGAGGAGAAGAACAATTATTTATTTACTGCGTGAAGAAGGATTCTTGCGCAAAAACATGCAAGTGACCTCATTCCCTTTTGCTCTGTAATTTAAATTCATCTCAATCTGAGTGAACGAATGACGGATGTTTTGTGCACTTGTGTGTACGTGTGCTTTGTTTGTGTATGAAATGTTTCTCCTGTGATTGCTTTGCAAACCACGCTCTGTGAATGGCATTTTGGGCCGGATTGATTCCCCCATCTCAAACAGATTTTCTGATAAGGTTATTGATCGGCTGAGCAGCGGTGCCAATGGCATTCAGCAGGTTGATTTGGGCTAGGGCTGATTACTGGAGGAATAATTGTTATCCCAGTGAACCGGGATCAATTGTGGCTGATGTCTCACCTGGGAGTGCTGGCACAGAGCTGGTAGGAAGAGGAGAATTAACAAAGAACAGACGAGAGAGAGGAAAAAGGAAAGAAAATAAGCAAATGGAGAGACGGAGGCAGGTGTGGGAGATGTGATTCTGAACAGTAGCAGAAGAAGGTAGTGAAAAAGATGTAGAACTGAAGGTGTGAGAGGAAAAAAAATACACACGACTTGATATGAGTGGATGTCAGCTTGTCTTACCACAACTGGAAGTTGGCTGCTTGTGTCGAGTCGCTGAAGTCAATACCCATGGATACCGTCACCGAGGCCTCTGGCTCCAACCGCTCTGAGAATGGAAAAGAGGGGAGGGAAAGATGGAGGGGGGGAGAAAAGGAAGAGTGAGTGACAAGGGCACAGTGTGCAGTGTGGGGAAGGATGGAGCAAAGGGAGGTGGTGGAGGAGGAGGAGGAGGAGGGGGGCAGCAGCAGAGTGGAACAGACAGGCATCCACACCACTTGTGTTTTCTACTTCACAAAGCAAGGCCACCGTGTGTGAGAAATCTATCCTTCAATCTCATTCCCCACACCTCGGTGGAAAAAAAAAAAAAAAAAAAAAAAAAAAAAACACATGAAGGACTAGCATATTTCCAAAACAACAGGCTTGTCAAAGAGAGCATCAGCATCAAGAGAGATGGGGTGAGGGAGACAGACAGAGCGGGCAACGCTGGAAGAGAGTTAAGCAAAGCTAAAACTGCTGAAGAGGGAGTCTGGACAGCTGGATGGAAGAAGAGGAGGAGGGGGAGGAGGAGGTTAACGATGAGAAGAGCGCAGACAGACAGAAACATCCTCCACGCCTCCCCGGTCAGCCTGTGTTTCTCTCTCCGTGGAGCAGCAGCTATTTTACTGTATAACTCTTTCCACAGACAGAAGAGAAGAGCAGAGACTCCAGAGGAAACTGTCTGAAAACAGAGCCATCATGGACTCACTTCCAATCCAGCCTTCACAGCTTCTCTAACCAGTCTCTGGGTTTACTTTTATTTTACTTTCTTCTGTCAATATAAACCATTAAATAAACAATTTAGACTGCCATCTGTAGTTGATTATTTTGTGTCGAAATAATAATATCCATAAAGGAGTGAGGATTCAGCAACGGGGCCGAGGACCTTTCTGCAAATAGCAAAGTAACATACACTATTTTCACCTTTTAGTATCTTAATATGTGTTCTAAAATAGAAGTACAAATTGCAAATAGTAAGTTAGCATTAATATGTGAAATATCAGGTGCAGTCAAGACAAAATCTACATGTACTTCTGCACTATTGTAGCTCAAAACCTGCAAATTTAAAGAAGCAGTTTGACATTTCAGGAAATCTGCTCATTCAGGAAATCATTCCAGGAAATGATTATTCCATTTTTAAGGTAAATCTAAAATGAGAACTGCTAAAATGTTATGATAATCTATTACTATAAAACAAACTGGTGCACACAACTATTACTACTCAAGGTTAAAGCAGGACATCTCACCAGATAGCTAGAGTAGTAATGGTACTGTTCATCTTTAATTTACCTTTGAACAGGTCGCCTTGACCAATTGTATGTGACCAATAGTGATTTTGGCATTTGGTATCTGAGGCATCAGATTCTGTGACATAAGAAGTTGGATTGGTGCATCTCTAACATCGCTGAGTCTGACAATTAGTATCATGTTATTATTACTGAAAGAAATGATGGACAAAACTATGAAAACTGGCCTCAAATTCAAATAAACCCAAATTACCATTCAAATATTTTATCAATTGGTGTATGTAGTATTAAAGACACACAGGCCTGTTTGCAAAGTTTATACTCAGACATCTGACTGAACAAAACGTAGCCACCATGATGATTTTTTTGATATCAGTTGATTTGGAGCAGATTCCGAGTAAACGTTAGTAAAAAGTTGGACCTAGCAGTCTCCATTAGGTTGTGAAAAGGTGGGGTTGTTTAGAGGTAGTTTATTCCTCCTGCCGCCAAAAATAATAAATGAATCAACACCAGCAATTGTCTAAATAATGATTGAAAAAGAGCATATCGACCAACCATTTGATTTACCAACCTGGACACTACAGCCCTTATTGCTATTTACTTGAATACTGGTAGCAGCAGTAGACTGTGACAAAGAAAGGCAGTCATATTACTTGGGCGGAAGTAATATGAAAATAATTTAGTTTCTCAAAGACAGCAATGCTCTCTGATGTTTGTAAAAACTCAGTTTGAACGAAAAGGAAAATAAACCTGCGGCACCAAACAACTAAAGCAGCAGTGTAACGGCAACAACTTGTGTTCTCTAAGTTTCAGGTGGAGCTCCAGTCCACAGCTAAAGCAGCTAATGTGGTGGAAGGAAATTACAGAAGCATTGCAAATACGTGCTACCAACCCCTGCAACTGCTGCTATTCTGTTGCACAGCAGCTCCTGGTGTTAACAAACAAGCACTGTTAGCCGTTATTGGTGCTTTTTTCTATTGGTCTTCCTCATATAGCCATAGCTACCAGTTTTAATAAAGAAAACTATTTATGTGTTGTGTTTTGTATTGAGTTTACATAGTGAGAAACAAAATGGATACTGAAATGGTCTACAAGACTGAAAAAAAACAAGATGTACCTTTTTGGCCACATCACCCAGCCCTACATGCAAGTAACTGTTACAAATTAGTTAACAAGGGGGATGTTAATTGGTTCAGAGAAATGCCAGTGGATGTAAACAGTAGGAAAATTACAAATACTCTCCCATTTTAACCTGTTCCATTACAGGTTTAACAACCGTTCAAGCAGAGATGAACTGCAGCAGAAGGTGATGCAGCTTGCAGGCAAAGGGCAATATTTCTTATTAAATAAAAACCCTATCATATGTTATCTTTCACCTAACACACACAAAACAGCACTACATAAAGCTTTGTCTGTATTCATCCTCTGCAACTTATCCAAACTAAGTCCAGCCGGCCGCTCACGGTAGCCAGGCCCAATCGATCCAAATTACCCACTGTTTGGCTGCTTGAGTTCCTTCAATGCCCGATCAATCCCCCGCAATTGACAGTTTTAACATGCTCCACCGCACACCACTTCTGTCTGTGTGTGTATGTTTGTGCACACGTGAAAAAGAAACTGTTGAAGGTGCACTGTTCTCTGTCTTATATTATACCGAGTGTTGCCATCATACCACGGTGTGGAGAAATAAGGAAAGAGAGAATGTTTGTTCGTCCTGATCAATACTAATGAAGAGGGATTAGCTGAAGTAATATTGGCTGTTTTCAGGTTGGGGGAATGGGACAGGACTATCTGCTGGACTGATAGCAAACAGGCTTTAAGATTTTTGAAGATCATTTAATATCTGTCGGAGATCTCTAGCGCAGTTGCAGAATTTTGCAGAAGTCACTGTGAAGGACCAGAAGGGACCGCAAATATTAATCAGATTGAAATGAAAGCGGTTGTTGAAGTTACAGCAAGAAGAAATATTTGAGTAGCATGCCACTTTAAATCTGTGAATGCATACTCACCGATGGTGTTGAAGCAGTGGATGTTCAGGCTTGCCGGGCTCCGGTCTCCTATATGGATCTCCTCCAGGCTGTGGTCTGAGCTGTTGGTCAGTATGACCTGCACTGCAACCATACTGGGCTGGTACAAACATGGCTGCCTGGGGAAATGGTACTTGGCTGACAGGCCTTTTCCTGTCATATGGTGAAGCAGCTCATAGGTTTTCACAGGGCCAAAAGATGGAGTGGTGACCTAGAAGGACACATGAGAGACAGGAAAACACCACTTATTCTAAGTGTGACTTGGAACAGTAGTTGAAACTAGGGATGAACGTTATTCTAAAAAAAAACAAAAAACCTGACAATGCAACATTTTGTTTTTCTGCAATATATTCAATTCAATTCAATTTTATTTATATAGCGTATATTTACAACACGTCATCACATAGCGCAATATATATTATGATATGAAAAAATACTGTATTTTTCACCATGTGACTTGACTAAATGGAAAGAATTAGTCATTCTAAATAATGATTTTGTAGGGGAGTGCACCTGCATCTGCTACAGTTTTCAGATGTTCCCTAAACACCTCACATGCAGTCTGCGGTTGAAGCCAACTAAGCAGTTGTGCACAAAGAAGTCTCCTTTTAAATTTTGCAGAAGCTCAGACAGGTGTGCAACCAAAAATGACTTAAAGCATCCTAATGTCGGATTTTCTCAAGATGAATCCAAGTGATTATATTTACAGTCATTCATGCCAAAGTCGCTAATGTTCATTTAATTGTGGGTGCCAAGCTAAAATCATGGTCATGATTAACACTGCATTAATTGCAAAGCACTACAGCTGATGTTGCATTTCTTTGTCGGCTTTTTTTCCCCCTTGTTCCTCACTCATTTAACTGGGCAGTTGCAGAGTCTGCTTGCCAACAAACTCCTCGTCCTGTAAATAAAATAAAAATACCCTTAAACTGGAGTAAATGATGTTCTATCAGACAGGATTTTCTTGTAGATTAGTCACAGAAAAATAAGAACCGTGTGAGTTTTCTTATTGTATCAACGAGCTAAAGAAGTTTTAGTATGACGTGCTTAAATTAAACTGCTCTGCTTCACATCATACTTTCTGCAATGTGACTATTGCTCACGTGCACATCACCACGTTGATGCTGAAATAATAAATCACGCAGCCCCAGTTGAAACACACAAATCATGCTTCTTGTTTATCAGAAAGATAAACTGCACTATGGCTTGGACTGATCTATGAACAGAGTCCTGCTAGAGCAAGAGAAAAGTGGAAGATGATGAGAACAGCACATGCAGAACATTGCCCAAATGCATAAAGCATTAACACAATATCCTGGGACGCTTTGTGCATTACAGTGCAAATGCACCCACACAAGAGGCCAGATTAATAGAAGAACCTCCGGTCTTCCCATCACCTATATCCACGCAATTGAATTCATCCAGTCAGCAGCAAGAAAGCACCACTTCTTAGTGGAGTGGGACCAAGCGTTGGCTGATAACTCCCCCACCCCGGCCCTCCGTTCATTAACTCTGTAGGATAAAGAGGAACGCATTCAAGAAATGTCCTCCATCAGTCCAGTTAGATGGAAATGGGCTGGATGCTCAGTCAAACCAGGCTGAATAAAAACAACCTCTAATGAATAGAAACACAAGTGCCTGCATGGGCCAAACCTGCCATTCGCTGGCCGTCTAAAGGGGCTTTTACCTTTTCAGAGGCAGGAAATTGTATTACCGTCGAGAAAAGTGGAAAACAAAGGAGGTGGAGGTGGGTGGTGGTCTATTTTTTAATGCTAAAAAAATCTTAGATGAACACTGCTGACACTTGACGGTGGTGAGATTTTCACTTGATGCTGGCAACTGTGCTCTAATTAGGAAGATAAGATGGGTCGGCCCACACAATGCAACACAGCACACTTTGCATACTGCCCTGTCAAATGTGTCAATAATCATGTAATGTGCAATAACATGAGAAACACCTCTGTTGTACTTCTGTCAGCAAAGCAAAGTAATAAAAACAGTCACCAAAGCATGGCAACTTTAAGTAGTTTCTCTAGTTGTCAATAAAACTCAGAGGTCCTTTTGTCTTGAGTGACGGCACTAATTAGTGTTTTTAGAAAAAAGGACAGATACAGCCTTTTCACACCTTCGAAAACAATTAGCACCTGGAAACACTCGTACATCCACACAGAGCCAACACCGAGACAGATGTATGTCATGTACTCTGCTGCAAATGAGTTCAGACACAGAAAAGTTTCTATTTACCACTTAAAAGTGATTTAAAAAAACAATTTTAATTCTGAAAGAAGTCAAAAGAGTAGCAAAATAAAGCAACAAATGCAGCATTTAAAAAACAACAACAAAACAACCAGTGGTAGAAAAACACATCTGCAATAAACGGTTTACGCAAGGGTTGTGAACTAATTAAACTAATTGAAAATGACTAAGACTATGATATGAAGAAACACAGTGGAAACATGCGGGCATGATGGTGCTGCTCGGTGTGTTGAGTGGTGTCAGTGTACATTGTTTTACTGAAGCTGAACGCACTGCCAGTGTGTTAGGACTTGGGTGGGGAAATGTACGAGGCATCCTCGGACTTGTCATGTGGCGTGTGAGGATGAAGAATCAGGCTGACATGCGACAAGAGCTGCTGAGATGAGTTTCAATGTGTTTACTTTGGAGGAAGGGACTGTACTTCAGCAGCAAGGCATGAAAAAAGCAACACTCGTGACCCTGTTTCACTAACCTCGAGGCTAACATTGAAAGTCAGCACTGAAAGGGTGTATCAAAATCTTCTTTGTCTTGCCATCAATAGGCAAGACAGCATACCCGGTGGACCCTACAGAATGTAACAATGTTGTGTTCTAAGACGAGTTACAATTTTGTCAGTCAAGACCTGATAGACGTAAACATGTGTGGCGAAAACGTGATGAATGTCATGCGGAATGACGCATGCGTCAGGTCAGTCCAGGGCCGGCCCTTCCAATAGGCAGTATAGGCAAATGCTAACTGCGCCGTGGCCTACAGGGGGCACCGCAAAGTTGGGAAAATAATCACCTTTAATATCATTAATCTGAACAGAGAGGCGGGGAAAAAATACGTTTAAGTCAATGAGATGATTTTCTGCACATTAACCAAAGCAGATTCTTGGAATGTGGACAATCAGGAACAAGCCTTGGGTCAAACACTAGTGAAGGCCAGTAGCAGGTAGCCATAAACCCCGCTACACTCCACACTCATGGTGCTGACAACATTAATGACCCTGAACTCCCATAATGCATTGCAGCACAACAGTCCCGTGTTTGCTACCGCCTCTGCGATTGCTACAATATTAAAACTAGTTATTACTATTAACTCTTAAAATGGAAAAGCTCACACTGATTCAAATGTAAAGCAATGCCCAGTTAATATTACTACAAAACAATGCTATTGGATTTTCTTTTGTAAGCGTATTGTAGCGATCACAGAGCCAGTCACAGGACTGAACTGTTGTGCTGCAATGCACCATGGGAGTTCAGGGTTATGAATGTTTTTGCCACCTTGAGTGAGAAGGGTAGCGGGGTTGATGGCTATCTGCCGTTGTTCAGTGAATTGGTTGTGTCACTTAAAAGCACTTCATGGTACATACTAGACAGAATGTCTAGTTCGGGCATCGATTGTCCACGCCACTTGCTACAGCACGCGAATCGCTGACAGAAGG
>OMNN01051360.1:1523-16210 GCA_900302755.1 Chromis chromis
TATAGTATGTGCATTCTGTATACCATTTACCATTTACTGTATACCATATGAGCTCCAGTGGCGCAGTCGGGTAGCGCGCGGTACTTATATGACAGTACACTGTCATATAAGTACCACTGCCCTTGAGCAAGGCCCTTAACCCCTGACTGCTCCCTGGGTGCTGCACCGTGGCAGCCCACTGCTCCTAGTATGTATAGTTAAGGTTAACTTTGAATAGGATGAATGCAGAGAAGGAAGGAACCCAAGGGGAAAGGTTCTACTGTCCTCATAGTTTCCAGGGTCAGTCCATGTAAATCCAGAGAGGACTCTGGAAACACATTGTTGGAAGCTTGTTATATCTCAACATAAAGACAACTTGGAAACAGCTTGTAACTTTGCACATTAAACATAATAATACATAGACCTCTATCCACACCAGTACCAGTGGAGATATTAAAACCCCAAAAAATGGCTCCCCTGTTTTTTGTGGGTGAAAATTCCCCACGTCTGAAAACATATGAGATTGTCAAAATTCAGCGAAAATCTATATTTAACTCAGTTCAGACTCCTAAAGCAACACCCTACATGGACTGACCTGATATCCAGGAGGAGTTAAATGGTATCCCAACCCCCTCCTAATGTCTTCTATTTTTGTGTGCATCTCATACTAAACTGCCAACTTTGGCAGCAACAACTGCTACCAAACAAACCCTCATTGCTTCCTATTAGGCTCATTGCTTTGCCTGTCCTGACATCAGCCCACAGGCAAGTAGCTGGTCCACCTTATTCTAAGTCTGAAGTAGAGCTGCAACTACTGACCATCTTCAGCACTCAGTAATATTGGTTATAATAATAATAATAATAATAAAGCATTAATATTATATAGCACTTTTCTAGACACTTTAAGACGCTTTACATTGCATTATTCATTCACTCCATACTTGATGGTGGTAAGCTACATATGAATGGATGTTTTTGTTTGATATACGTTATACAAAATTGCAGCTGATTAACCCTTTAAGTCCAAGTGCGTCATCGGCAACACGTTTGGGCTAGCGCACTTTGGAATACCGTAAATATGTCACCGTTTGTGCTATCGGAAAAAAATCAAATGGTTTCTGAAAGCTGAGGCGTTGCGCTTTACAGCTAATATGGTGTCATTACGGTAATTTCATTTGTGTCCCCCCCCCAGGAATCTGCTGGATGAAATTACCGTAAAATTACAGTAATGACACCATATTGGCTGTAAAGCGCAACAACATTGCCATTACGGTCATTATGGTCATTTCATTCGTAGCTGCTTTGAAGTGACTCTAAGTCACTTCAAAGTTTCATGACTTGCTTAAGTCACTGATTTCAGACCTTTACTGAGCTCCTTAGACCCACTGTAGTGATGTGGCAGAGTCATTGAAAACTCAAGACTAACCTGATGTACATGGTCTTTACAAATGGATGGAAACTTCTGCTCATGACTGCAGACTTACTTTATTACAAATGTCAGTGTGTTTCCAATGAGGGTCATGTTTGTGGAGCCTCTGAGAGTACAAGTAGAGTATTACTGTGTTCATGTCTAGGGGTAGCTACTGTTTAAAAGTCTGTGTTGACATTATCTTTGTCAAGCTTTACATTGTACACTAAAACATTAACCGCTGCTGCAACAAGCAGGAGAAACTGTAGCTTAGTAACAGTCGGGAGTCTTAAAATCAGTAATGAGGACACTGTGTCAGGAACAGCCATCCTCCGGCCAATCACTGTCAAGTATTCTCTGTAGCCTCTGATGAACGAGAGAAAATGCATGCCAGATAAATGTGTTGAATATTACAGTGGTGGTCAGAGACACAATTAAGCCCTGCAGCTGAAATATGTGTGATGTGTGTGTCTGTGTGTGTCTGTGTGTGTAGTTGGATTTGGGCAGAGGCAGTTCCATTATGTGTGTCCTGGAGTGTGTTTGTGTGCTTCTTGTGTGTCCCACTTTTGGCTGGTGGCTTGTGCTGCTGGTTTACCAGCCCTGTCATTAGTGTCACACTCACACACACACTCATGTGGATAATTGTCATTCTGTCACTGTGTGGCCCTTATTTGGCAAACCTCCTCTCTTAACCCCTTAAGCTAAACATGGAGCCAGTTTCACAAACATGATTTAAACTGGTCAGAGTGTTCGACCCCGTCTAAATTTTGATCTTAGATTTGTTCAATGCAAATAGATAGGATAATACAGGCTGACTTATTCAACCCCAGGCTGTTTGCTCTGTGGGTGGAGGAGCGTTTAGAAGTATTGCTGAGCACTCTGTGCTCTGATATCTAGCATTTATCCCACCACTGGTTTCTTTTTTCTTTGCAGTCTCTCTCAGTTTTTTGTATTGTCACTGTGTGTGATGAATTTTCCTATAGTTGTAACTATTATTATTATTATTTCAGAAGGTTTGGGGGGTGGCTGTGGCTCAGGTGGTAGAGCGGGTTGTCCACTGATTGCAAGGTTGGTGGTTCGATCCCTGGCTCCTCCACATGCCGAATGGCAGGCAGGCACCTTGCATTGAAGCTCTGTCGCCATTGGTGTGTGAATGTGTGTGAATGGGTGAATGAGAAACACAATGTAAAGCGCTTTGAGTACCACTAAGGTAGAAGGGTGCTACATAAGTGCAGACCATTTACCATTTGGTTGATGTAAATGTGTGTAGTTGCTAGCACAACCGGATTACCAACCAGGCAAAATAGGCCCTGTACCCAGAGGCCAAAGTCCCTCAGCTGCCCAACAGCCTCGGGTTCACTCCATGTCACTTCTGTCTGTGTCATTTGATTAATTGCAAATTTGTTGTAAATGTTAGTATCTGGTGTGACCACCATTTGCCTCACGCAGTGCAACACATCTCCTTCGCCTAGAGTTGATCAGGTTGTTGACTGTGGCCTGTGGAATGTTGGTCCACTCCTCTTCAGCTCCTGAAAAATGGGAGCAAAAACAAAAGTGTTCCGTTTATAATTTGTTCAGTGTAACTTAGACATCAATCTGAAGTCTGAATGCTGTCAACATCTCAGCAATATTCACTTTATATCTTTGTGAACTGGCCCTTAAACCTCAAACTTTCCTCCCTTCATGAGACAAAGCTGGTAAAAGTCTATTTCTAGGATTTTCCCTGTAATTTGTCTTTTAGACATCAGGTTCCTCATCATCACACTTCTACTTCATTTCTGTGCAAATTGTAGAGTGTCTGAAGAGTGAGAACATCATCTAAACCATTACAGCCAACAGCTCCCAAAATTGCCAGGAATTATGAGTAAAAGAAAATGGATGGTGAAATGTGACAGCCTGCAGCGAGTCGAGCTTTTAAAGTCCTGCATAATCAGAAAGAAGGTAGGACAAACTGCTTCGTCTTCACTGATGTGGAATGAATAGTAGATTGGTAAATTACAGGAGTGCATCAGTCATTTTTAAACACATCAGACCTCCACAGATGGCTGCCATCGTCTCTGGCTCCATGCATGATGATTGCTGCAGCATTTACGGCACACCTGGATTCCTTAAAGCTGCACTGGGAGGGAGGGAGATATAGGAAAGGTAGTGGTGGTCTAGTGGTTTGTGAAGCAAACTTGTTACCGGTGGGTCACCGGTTCGAGTCCCCGGTTTGAGTCCCCGGACTGGCAAGAGGTTGAGGAGGGAAAGTGAGAGCGACCGCTTGTCCCAGTCACCACCACTGTGGGCCCTTGAGCAAGGCCCTTAACCCCTGACTGCTCCCTGGGCGCTGCACCATGGCAGCCCACTGCTCCTAGTATGTATAGTTAAGGTTAACTTTGAATAGGATGGATGCAGAGAAGGAAGGAACCCAAGGGGATCAATAAAGGTTAGATTATTATTGGTATTAAAAAAAAACAAAAAAAAACAATGAGCATGGGCATATGCACACATTTCAAACAGCCATTCTACAGATCAAACCCTTGTCGCCTGAGTCAAAGTCCACTGTGTGTCGCATCACCATGTCCTTTCTGCTCTCTCACCATTCCAGAACCTTTATGTGCCTGTTGCGCTGCAGTTAAATTATTTTGCTAAAGCTTAAATAACGAGATAATCCCAGACAAATACCTTCTGTTTTTATAAAAGAAGAAACCTTTATTTGTCACAAATACATTCTTACAGCATCGTGAAATGTTGTTTTCACATACCCCAGTTGGGGTCAGAGTGCAGGGTCAGCCATGGTACGGCACCTTCAGCGGGAAGGGTTAAGGGTCTTGCTCAAGGGCCCAACATTGGCCACACTGGGGTTTGATCCTCTGACCTTCTGATCAGTAGCTCAGAGACTTAACCTTTGCGCCACCACTGCCCCCAGTATTGACATACACAGTGGCAGACATGGCAAAGTACTGCAGTTGTTGTTTATCAGCTTTCTAGTAAATGTGCTGTGATGTGATGAACCACCTGAATATACACATATATGATTGATTACATCATGAGTTTTAGTACCAACCAGAAGTCGAGCAGTTTGGCATCTACTCATCCAAGGGGCTTTCTTTTTTCGTTTTCAATGTTTTCTACAGTCTAGAACAAAACTCAAGACTTCAGAACTATGAAATAACACTAGTGGAATTATGCAGTAAACAAAAAGGGCTTTACATTTGAGGTGACTACCTCATACAGCTGGTTAAGATATAGTCGTCATGGCAAAGAGTGGCTACTTCTTTTGGTTACACTTTATTTTTCACTGCCCACTCCATTTCATTTCATAGCTGACAGGTGCAGGATGTTAGTGCGCACGTGACTCCAAAACACCAGCTGACATATAATAGTGTAATACACTCCAATGTTAAATGAATATTACATAACGAGCATGTCTCCCCAGGCCAGGGCTTAGTAAATAATAACTTGGAAGTCATGCTCCTTAGCTAAACATGCTAATGTATGCAGAACACTGTACAAAATAGCAGATAAATACAGTCTCACCAGTCATTAGCCATCTTAGTGATGCCCCTGGGAAGCATAACAAGGTCAAGTCAGAGCAGTAGGTTCTATTTCAATGGCTGGGACATACAAACTGCATGTACAGAATCAACAGTCAAATCTGCTTTTAAAAAACGCTTAAAAGGTTTGTTGATTTTGCCCCAAAGATGGCCTTAAAACACTTTCATCCCCTCAGGATCTTATATTTCTACTACACATTTGCAGTTTTAGAACACTGTGCTTCAGTTAGTGTAACAACACATTGAGTTGGATGTTTCCCTATGGAGAGGGCTTTCTGGGGGAACCCCTCTAACCCCGATGTATATCTCCCTTACACAGTTAAATCCATTTCTTACGCTCTGGCTCTTAGGTTTTTAAGAAACAAACTAAAGACCTAAGAGAATCTCCCTTACAACACAATGCACATTGTTTTGGCACATTGGCCCCTGAGCAACTGAGCATTTGGAGCAAATGCATTCTCATTATTCAGTTAGGGGGAGCAGAGGAATAGTTTTGCCATCCCATTTTTTGTCTTCTAAAAAATAAACTCAAAGTAAACATACTATCATACGGTCCCTGTACTCATCATTATATTTAAGCAGCCTGTATAATGATCATTTCACTATTTTCAGCAGCTTGAAGATATTCCTAAATACCCCTGCAGCTTCCATCACACACCTTATTCCGTATTCTTTCACTTTTTGTGGTACAAACAAAGAAAATAGATGTGTCGTTGTGACTGCAGCTTCATCCCGTTTCAAATAGGACTGTATAACCTTTCATGACTCTTGGGTTTTCCTTCAGCAGCAAATCTAATTTACCCAGCTTGGTTCTTACATTACTCTACATCCCTGCAGTGTAAACCGACATGGGGTGGTTTCCTCCTTCGCTGGCAGTGACTCAGATGTTTCCATTCACTGGTGGAAATGTCCATTCCTCTTGAGAAGTGACCGTCTGTCCCAACAAGCTGAGCAGCGTTATCAGGCCAGGATTAGAGCTGACTAACAGGGCAGCCCAGAGCAGCCTCTCTGCTCCCATTATCCTCGCTCCTTACACCTCCCCTCAGCACTCCACAATTACAGCAAGGAGGACGGGACCGCCATAAGCCATACTCAGCGTAATTGTCTTGACCCTCCAGTGGTGCTGATGCTGCATGAGTGTGTGTGAGGAGGCTGTTTGGAAATGACAGATTCATTTACCATTAACAAAGATAATTAGGCCCCTTTTGTTCTGGGGTTTCCTCATTTCTTCTACTTTGGATGGCCTTAAGGCTCTTGTCAGTGCAGACAGGCAATGTGTACACACAGCACTGTTTCTTGATGTGATAGTTACTGCAGGGGGGTTGATACCCTTTGATGCCCTCCTGGTTAAGTAGCTGCCTTTTGTACATAACAGTATAACAGCCAAATAGTATCAGAATTGAATTTTGGGGAATTTGACTTGACAGCTAACAGGTTCTCATTCTGTCTCTCTTTTCCATGTCCATCTACTGTGTGACTCCACACCTCCTCTCCAGGTAAGACATTTGCTTTGAATCTATCTGCCTGTTTTGTTTTCAGGAGGAATTAGTGTCTTCTTTTATTCCTGCTTGATGGTGATGGTAATGTGCTGAGGGGCATGCTAGGAGGCAAACTGTGGCTCCGTCTTGTCGTAGCACTGCTGTTCTTAATTTGGTGTCTGAAGTATAGCTACAACTTTTTGGATAGTGTGGAAAGGGACCTGAAACTAGGCCCCTGGTTTTGTGTTGATACAGCTTTTTGGATGGTACTGTACTATCAAACAGTGTCCTAGCTGTTCTGTAAGGTCTCTAACCCTCTGGGGTCGATTAAGGCGTCGGCGCATCAAAATAACATGACCGATTTAAGACGATGTAGCTCCGTCTCCGTTTCAACTTGTGTCGAAAGTGCGGATTACAAACTATTTACCAGTTTTTAAATTGTGTTGATCCGCCAAATAAAACCAGAGTTATGATCGCTAATAAACGCTATACTTTTTACCGAATGTTTTCGCGTTTGGAGCGCGTTTGGAGCGCCTTCAGTGCGCGTTCGGCGCAGCATGAAACGGTAAAAACAGGAGATTCTGTGGAGCGAGACGAATGTGCTGGCACGAAAAACACAGAAAAACACTTCTTTCCTATTGGTCTAAAGGGCACCACAACAGCCAATCACGAAATTCTATGGTTGGGTTGCTGTGAGAGAGGGGGAGATTTGGAGAGAGTGCATAGACTGACAGAGCGCAAACGGAGATAGACAAACAAAGCTCAGAGAACGGCCACTTTGTGACATTTAGCATGTTTGGATTAGATTGTTAGTGTGGAGTGGAGTGTGTTTAGTGTGTGTGTTTAGTTTGTTGTGTAGTAAAAAATCTAACTTTTTCCTACTCGCATTTTGTATTATGTATTTTTTTTTTTTTTTAATTTTAGGTCCAGTGTGTTCATACAGTATATCAAAATGAATAAATAACTGTACAATCATATAGGTGAGGTTGTGCTGAAAAAAAAGACACCAAGCAAGGCAAGGTGAACAGTTTCTAAGGTGAAATATAAAGGTAAAATCAAAAGTAGTCAAAGACGGCCAATTTACCCCCAGACCCCAGAGGGCTAAAGTCAAGTTACATTTGTATGTGTGTTTTGATGAATGTGGCTGTGGTGGGAAACTGATATTGACAACACAATCTCTGTTTCTGGTCCGATTAGTTTAGTAGCTGTTCTGGAGCGTTCGATCAAATCACATGGTCTTCATGAGCGCATGGAATTTGCTCAGTCGTCATGAAAATGCAGGTCATCTTGCTTGGTTGCTTTGAGCGCTGGTGTTTCTCACATATCACTGAAATAACCCTCTTCTATTTCATTTCTGTAGTCTTTCTTTGTCATGTGTGACCATATTCAAATACGTGCTGCTCCAGTGGGATCAGCTGTTGAATATGGTAAAACAGTCCACACAAGGCCATCACTTCTTCTTCACATTGAACTCGTCTCAGCTATACCTGCGCATTTTTATTCACATCACCATGACCCACAGAAAAGCAACACACCGATGCAGTTCATTCATCCCCAGGAAGGAAAAGAGCAGTTCTGATCCAGCCGTAATAAAATAAGTAGAGTAAAAGCTGGCTGGAGAAACAACTGGGGCCTACTCAGAGCAAGCTGCAGGGGGGCCCGTGGATTTGATTTACGGTGCCGTGTGCCTGAGTGAGTGTGTTTATGAAGAAGCTCGAGCCAAACTGAGCTTGCACAACATGTGTGTGTGTTTACGTTGAACCTGAAATACTGGTTTCATCCTCCCACTCCCCACAGTGTGAAAGGAGACGGTGAAGTGTCTGTACTTTAAAAAACACAACCATAAAAAGAAGATGCTTTGTTTAGCCTTCCCTCCAGTGCACAGAACCCTTTCAGATGTGATACTATATGCAAGATGCAGAGGAAGAGAAGGAGTTCCAGTCATATGCTCTCCTTTTGTCTTTCTAATAATAACTTGGTGATTATATCCCCTTTTTGTGATACAGGTCTCCACAGTATTGTGTTGGATAGTTGGCTGGGGTGGAGCATGAATATAGCAGCACATGCAAGTGCAATAACAAATGTGACCTCCTCTGACAGGAAGGCTTTAGCCAGTGTGATTATATCAGGACTTTATTTGCTGTGTCTGAGGCTGGATGTCCATCAGAGAACAGCTACAGGAAGGAAACAGGATAGCTCGATTAACACTGACCTCATCCCCTCGCTGCACGCTAGCCACGCACAGCAGACAAGATGATGCTGCTTGACCTGGTTTGAGAGTTTTTCCAGAAGTGAAGTTTGCTGTGGTGTTTGAAGCACTGTTGTCAGTTTGCAACAGTATGTGTATGTTAGTGCTTTTTTCATGGATTTGGATGAGGTTTAGCTTAACCCTTTAAGTCATCGGCGACATGTTTGGGCAAGCACACTTTGGAATATTGTAAATATCTGACCGTTTGTGCTATCGGAAAAAAAATCTAACGGTTTCTGAAAGCTGAGGCGTTGCGCTTTACAGCCAATATAGTGTCATTACGGTAATTTTACGGTAATTTCATCCATCGGATTCCTGGGGGGGCACGAATGAAATTACTGTAATGACACTATATTGGCTGTAAAGCGCAACAACATTGCCATTACAGTTAGTATGGTAATTTCATCCGTGCCCCCCCAGGAATTCGATGGATGAAATTACCGTAAAATTACCGTAATGACACCATATTGGCTGTAAAGCACAATGACATTGCCATTACAGTCAGTACGGTAATTTCATCCATGCCCACCAGGAATCCGCTGGTTGAAATTACCGTAAAATTACCGTAACTCTTATAATAGGCAGTAAATCGTAAATAACTGCCAGAAATTTGAAAGTTTCTTCTGAAATAAATGGGCACCAGCACTCACAGGACATTTTCTTACCTTTTTGTAATCAGAATAAGCAAAAAAGACCAGGTGGACATTTTGAGGCTCAGGTCTTAAAGGGTTAAACTGGACCAGATATGATTTATGGTATACGAGCATTCCAAATGATTCTGTAAATCAGGTGAATGAAATGCTTGCATGCTCTCTCGTAAAGTCCCAGGTTCATACAGTAAGATATCTTCTGCTACTATCAACATTTTCATAAAATTCACCGTGGATGTTCATGATCAACATGACTAGAACAGATTTCTAAAGGTTTGGGGACCTTTCATTAGTGCCATAGTCAGGTCAAACTCTCTGATTTTCTAGCACGTTGCTTCAGGACCCAGTATTTGGCTCACCTTCCGTGAAATTCAGTGAGCACGTTCTTGCTCCAGTACGAAGAGCCTGGACATCTGGAAGGAGCTTGTAGTAGATCCTCTTGGACACCAAGCTTTGGAGGTATTCCACACACGTCCAGTTGGGAGGACACCTCTGGGTAGACATGGAACACCATCTGGCTTGGTAGCACCTTGGGAGAGATATTTTATTTTAGCCTGCTGCGTCTAACCTGGGAGCAGATTAGTCTAAATTATTACTTTGGTTGGAAAAATCTGTTTGAAAATCTATTTCAAACAGATTTCAGCAGTATCATAACTAATCGCAAAGTTGGACACTTGAATTTGTTTAGGTAATATTTTCAGGCCATGTCACCAGCCCTGCCACATACAAGGTTGTGCCTTCTGTCAGTGTCATTGGGCTCGTGTTCAGTATAGTTAAACTTTAACATGTTTACTTCTACAGTGTGTGCAGCTATCACAGAGGGAGGAACCACTTTCTCCACTGGATTTAAACTGCTAACAATGTTGCGTATTATGAGCAAAATCCCTGTTTGCTTGAGAAAATAATACAACACCATCCATCCATCCATTTCTCCTCTGTTAGACAAGGTTAATCATTCTAGAGTCTCACTTTGTCTATATTCTCTAATCCTGTCACAGCATCCATCATGTTGTTGGATGATGTCAGCTTATGAATAGTTCATGCTGAAATACCAGAGCAGTTGGGGAAAACTAATCTACAACTCTCAGTAGTTACTGTAGAGGAGCACTCAAGCAAAGACACTCTGCTGCATCTCTGTGACCACCATCAGAACACTGTACAGCAGCTCTCTTCATTCTGAATGTGAGTAGATATGAGTGTTGGTGTTGGTAGAAAACAACTTGGTTATCTTCCCATTCAATATATATATAGCCAACAATGCTTCATTCTAGTCATTAAGTCCACTGGAACACCCATGGGTGGCTCCTAGAACACGTCACCCAGTGCCCATGGCAATGATCTGCTATCAGATTACTATCTTCATATCCTGGATTAGGACTTGGAAATAGCCCAGTAGTCCAGCCCAGTCCTGATTTGGCATCAGGGTGGAGAGATTCTTCCATTCCACAATCTGACATCTGGGAGGGTCACTGATGTGTTTCCTGTTCCCACACCCTCCTGTCACTGACAACGGTCAGCACTCTTCCACTATATATCTTCACTTCCACTAAAATATTAGCTGACTCTCCATGTCTTTTCAACTTTTCAGGATCTACAGGATCTCTTCTTAGTCTTTTTTGGTGTGGCAAACCTATTAGAACTCAGGTGTTGATGCTAACATTGATCCACCAAACCACACTGCATGTAATTTAATTTAATTTTTGTAGTTTAAAAGCTTAAAATTTTAGCTTTCACCATCAGACACTTATCCAACTGCCTTAAATGATGACATAATACACATATTCAGAAAGTGTCCCATTTAACAACATTAACTATATTTAAACAACTGGGGAGGCAGACAGGCTAAACACAAACACCACTTGGTTCCTCTAAGCTGTGGACTGTGAATAATAGACACATTAAAGTTCATTTTCTTGTTTAATTGGATCAGAGGGCTGAGGTCATACAGGTTACTGGTAAAGGCTGAGCATTCCCTGCAGATTATCCATAGGTAGAGCGTAGCTGCAGTTTTTTATCTGTACAACTGCTATGTTGTGAGTTCTGTGGCAGTTTTCTTTGAAAGATCAAAGAATCCACAAAAAAGACAACCTTTCAATGTCCAGCCTGAAAAGCCTTTTTCTCAACTTCACTACTTCCGTAGAGGCTCTCTGCCTTTGCAGGGCAGAACTGATACCTGGTCCAAAAAAATGTGCAAAGTGGCCAGAGCTGCAGCGTCTGTAGAATTTATAGACTTTTATGTACAGTTTGTGGTGGAGGCATTAGGTTTAATGAAGCATGGCTGAGGTGATGTACTACAGTACATTAGGAGTGTGACTGAAGGCAGCATAAAGAGTCTGTTAGTGGCATTTGGCCTGTTTGTCTCCATTATCCCAGCCTTGAGGAATCTAAGTTTGATCCTTTCCAAAGGTCAGGTGCTGTGTATTCCCTCAGCGTCCTTGAGTCTGTGCCAGAGTTTTGGCATCTTATCCCAGAGACAAGGATGGAAAAGATAAGAGGAGGAGGATAAACACTAAACATCAGCTGGCCTCCTCGTACCAGGCCAGAGTTGGAGAAGAAGAACTGTTCAGTCATGTTGTTTATGGAGGAGTGAAGCTGAGCCAGGCTGGTTCCGTCTGTTTTCGTCTTACTTAGCATACATGGCCTGACCACAGCAACCTCACAGATATTACTTTATCAGCAGAAAAAATAAACACATGAAACATCATTATTGACTTTTCCATCTGTGGCTGCTTGGGTTTCTATCATCTCTCCTGCTGGCAGCCAGACGAACGGCTCATCTTGCATTCCATAACAGACTTTGAGATATTCTCCTCTGAAACACACACCCTAAATTCAGAATGTGTGTGTCATTTTGGTGTGCATATTTATCTTCTCCTCCATCTGGGCTGTTGCAGGTCAGGGGTGTAACAGGAGAACCGGTCCCTTCCTCATTTTTGGACTCTGCTCTGTTTGTCTGGAGTTTCCTAACCTCTAGAGGAGTCACTCAGAGAGATTATACTGAGAAAAGGCAGAGAGAAAGAGCAGAGGAGAGGTGGACGAGTGTGACAGGATGATTAGGAAAAAGCCAAAAGAGGAAAGCGCGGTACCTGTTGATCATAGAAAATGAGACTTAATGAGAGGACACAAGACAAGGGGAAGGGAATCCAGAGAAAAGAAACCAAAGGAGTAAGGAAAAAAACACACACTGTTAAATTTAGCATAAAAACAGCATGTTCATTAATTCCCATTTTTCATAAACAAGGCATTGTTTTGACCTGGTTCTGCTTTCCTTGTTATGTGATTGTTAAAGCAACGCAAATGTGTAAAAATGCATACTGTATTAAAAGCATTAAAAGTGGCATTAGGTAGTTTTTTGTTGCTCTGTCACTGTCTGCTGGACTGGAGCAGTGGAGATGGATATGGTTAATGTGGTTGGTCCTATAAGGGGGATGTGCCACACCTAGATGTAAACCATGCATCTATTAATCCTCTGAACTCACCCACCAACAGGTTTATTATATTTTACTAATATCACTTTATTCTGCATGTCTACATTTAACATTTTGCCCAAAATAAACTGCACCATCTTCTGTAAAAAAAAACAAAAAAAACAAAATAAAAATCTGTAATCATCAGTTCAGCCAAAAAGCCACGACTGACTCAGCTGTGACCAACAGTCCCATGACAAAACTCCAGACTTTACAGCTGAACTGCTGTTAAACAGAGCAGATAGGAGAAGTGTGGGAACCAATTAGAGTGACTGAGAGGAAAATAAAACGTACTGGATCAATAAAATAAATGCACCATGCCTCAGAAACAGTATGCAGAGGAGAAAACTATCAGCAAGTTGTTAGAGGATACATTCAGCAATATGAGATATCTCTTTACAGCTGATGTGCTGAGTGGTATGAAAAACATCTTTAGTTTGTAGAGGTATTTATTTCAGTGTTGGTAACATCTGGGGACACTTACGAAATGTTGAACATGGTGATCGCACTTTTATTTCATCCATGCATCCATCATCTATACACCGCTTAATCCTCTGTAGGGTCGCGGGGGGCTGGAGTCTATCCCAGCTGACTCGGGCGAAGGCAGGGGACACCCTGGACAGGTCACCAGTCTATCACAGGGCCACAAATAGAGACAAACAACCAAGCACACTCTCATTCACACCTATGGACAATTTAGAATCATCAATTAACCTCAGCATGTCAACCTCAGGCGTCCTAACTGGGACGTGAACCGGGGATCTCCTAGCTGTGAGGTGAGGGTGCTAACCACTGAGCCACCGTGCAGCCCCTAGTTTTATTTCAATTTTTGTCAAATAAAAAATCTAATTATTTTCATTTTATGATTTATGGCATCATTACTTTGTTATACTGCATAAAAGACTTTTTTCATTCTCTGTACTTCCAGACATAGTTGTGCAGTAAATAATAATGCATGCTGGTTCTGGAGATACACTAACAACATGTGGAATGGCAGCGGCAAGTGCAACAGGTCCTCTGTGACAGGGACCACTTCTAGACAACCAAAACCCAGGAATGAACAATCCTCAGAGTGATCTCAGCAGCTCAAAGACAGGCATCCAAATCTGTACACATTATTCAAGCTAAGAGAGTTTCAGTTGTTACTTTCTATTAATAACACGTCTTCACAATGTTGACGTGAACTGAAGTGTTCCTGTAACGGCTGCATGTGTTGTAGCAATGCTCCACACACATCTACAAAGGCTATCAAAGCTATAGCTCCTAATGTGAGCTGTGTTATAACATTGGTGAGTACGTTTCTTACTGTTCAGTCTGCTGTGGTGTTAGGTTGGGTACACAGTATCTTGGAATTTCAAAGGTATTTGTCCCGACGACCAAAGTTCTGTTATCATGACTTCCCAAAAGCAACAATGTTCCCTCGTATCACCCAACGACGGAGATGTTGCAAAATAGCTTGTCCTCCTGTTTGACTGTGGTCAAATGTTGATTCACTTGCATTATTTTTTGCCAGCCACTACCCTTTTCTGTCTCTTTCTTTCAGTCTGTCTGTCTTTCTTGACTGCTGGATGTTGACAGTAATGCAGCTGTGAGAAATGGCAGCTGTCAGCACACTACTTCCTTCACTGCCTGACTGTTTGACGTCAGCAGCAGATCAGCAGCAGGCTGCTGTTTGGTATTCCACAGCGGTTTGGGAGAATGAGGCAGAATGAGCTGATGTTGTATGGAAGTGAGGCCTGCCTGAAAAACACTCATTGGCCTGGCTGCTGCTGATATTTTGTAGTTGAGCAATAGATGTTTGTGGCGAGTGTGTGTCTGTGCTTTTGTATGTGTGAGACAGAGAGAGAAAGAGAGAAGGAGTGTTGGCCAGGACTGTCTCCTAATTGAAATCTCTGAAAGGTGTTCAGTCAGAGAGGGA
>OMNN01051363.1:0-46907 GCA_900302755.1 Chromis chromis
GTCATGCAAATGTCTCTAGGCCATGAACTGTCCTTTTCTGGCACCCACCCGTCACTTAAAGCAGCCAAGCTCTTAATTATGCAAAACTTTAAGCCTCAATACAATTTAAGCACATGTGTTTCATGAAATCCCTCATTGTACAGTTGTCATGAATGGGAAATAAGCTACAGACACCAACAACATTTTTGTTCCAGGCTGTAAACATGTACAATGCCGTGACAAAGTATTTGCAGAAATAACCAAGATAACCCACAAAATACAAAATGCAGTTTTTGAATGGTGATTTATTAAAGATTTATTGAAAACCTATATCAACCCTGTGAAAAAGTAATTGCCCCCCTAAACATAATAAGTGGTTGGGCCAACCTTGGCAGCAACAACTGCGCTTAAACGTTTGTGATAACTTGTGATCAGTTTTTTACATTGCAGTGGAGGAGTTTTGGTCCACTGTTCTCTGCAGAATAGTTCAAATTCGGTCACACTAGATGGTTTACGAGAATGAACTGCCCTTTTAAGGTCTTGCCACAGCATCTCAATTGGATTGAAGTCCGGACTTTGACTCGGCCAAAACCAAAACCTTAATTCTGTTCTTTTTGAGCCACTCAGAGGTGGACTTTATTGTGTGCTTTAGGTCATTGTCATGCTGCTTAATCCATTTGTGTTTAAGCTTTAGGTCATGAACTGATGGGTGGATATTCTCCAGGAGGATTTTCGTATAGAGAGCAGAATTCATGCTCCATCAGTTATGACAAGTTGTCCAGGTCCTGTGGAAGCAAAGCAGCCCCCAACCATCACACTACCACCACCATGTTTCACTGTTGGTGTGATGTTCTTCTTGTGGACTGCAGTATTAGCTTTACGACAGAAATAACGGGACCCATGTCTTCCAAAAACTTCCACCTTTGACACATCAGTCCACAGGATGTTAACCTGAAAGTCTTGGGGCTCATCTAGATATTTTCTTGCAAATGCCGGACGAACGGTTGGTCAGTAGTGGTTTTTGCTTTGCAACTCTCTCATGGATGCCATTTTCACCCAGAGTCTTCCTTATTGTGGAATCATGTAGACGGACCTTAACTTAGGCAAGTGAGGCCTGCAGATCTTTTGATGTTCGTCTGGGTTCTTTTGTGATTCCTGGATGAGATAGTTAGGCCAGCCACTCCTGAGAAGGTTCACCACTGTTCCATGTTTCTCCATTTGTGGATAATGTCTCTCACTGTGGTTCGCTGGAGTCCCAGAGCCTTAGCAATGACTTTGTAACCCTTTCCAGACTGATAAATGTCAATGACTTTGTTTCTCATCTGTTCTTGAATCTCTTTAGAACATGGCATCATGTGCTGCTTTTTGGGACCCTTTGGCCAACTTTACAGACAGACTCTATTTAAGTCATGTTTAGCTTCAACAAGCTTGGCAGTAGTCATATGTGGGTGCGGCTGGTGAAATAGAACCCAATTGCCAAATGAATTTGGTCATTTGGTGGATTGGTAGCAATTACTTTTTCACATAGGGCAAGATGGGCTGGACAGTATTTTTTCTGTAAAAAATAAAATCATCATCTAAAAACTGTATTTTCTGTTTTCGTGGGTTATCTTTGTCTTACTTTGAAATTAGTTTGATGATCTGAAACATTTACGTGTGACAAATATGCAAAAATAGAAGATTTCTGCAGGGTGGCAAATACTTTGTCACGGCAGTGTACATGTTTACAGTCTGAAACAAAAATGTTGTTGGTGTCTGTAGCTTATTTCCCATTCATGACAACTGTACAATGAGGGATTTCATGAAACACATGTGCTTAAATTGTATTGAGGCTTAAAGTGTTGCATAATTAAGAGCTTGGCTGCTTTAAGTGACGGGTGGGTGCCATAACAGGACAGTTCATGGCCTAGAGACATTTGCATGACCCACCTCAGCTCTACTCCGTTGGATACAGAGTTTTGAGGAAACGGTTGTCTCTTAATTTTTAGGCACACAAAGCTTACACAATGTAGCTGTCACCTTTTTTGGACTTGAAGTTGAATTGGTCCCTTAAAGAGTGCCGAACGTGATTGGGATTCAGAATTATTTAGGTCCGATTTTAGGTCTAGTGTGTCCAATTTGAGCAACTGACTGGCTGTCTTGGTTTAATGTATTCTCCTGACTCATTGTTCATAGAGCCTTTAAAAAAAACAGTCTGTAACCAAGGCAGTTTCAACTGTAGCAAAGTACATGGACAGGACATTCCAAAGTCAAAAACTAGAGTACACACTTTAGTTTTCTAACTAGTAATACCAATATAGTATAGTAACAATACTAATGACCATTAAAATATTCAATAATGAATATTTATTTGCAACAGAAAAATCAAATGAAAGACATCAGAACACATATATTAGTTTGCATATTCTGGGAAAATACTGTTACAATTCATTTAGTGGTAATCTACATGTTTTCTTAAAAACCTAATTAAAATTGTTGTCTATATTGAGAAATAAACACTTTAAGTATTTTGCTCCATTGAACTTTTACAGGGCTTTACTGAGTTGTACATTTAGTTAAGTCTACAGCCCCTCAGTGGTGGCTGGCAGTTTATTGTGTCCCTAAAGTGGAAAGCAAAAACAAATGACTCACCCCTTCTTTTATCAAGATCTCTCCCCTGCTAAATTCTCAGACACACAGTCACTTATGTACCATGTATAATTGTTATCTAATTGTGTCTGCAACGTTTTCCAGAAGCAACAGTTAACCAAGATAAGTTTCTACCCATCCACTCAGACCGTTTATATTTCTTTGTCCAAACAGCAGATTTGAGTCTGGTTGTCAGTTGTTTATGTGAGAGAAGTGGAACACAGAATGTGGAGAATGTTGATACAACTGTTTTTTAAAGGATGAAACTCCACTTTGGTCTACATGACGGCTTCATTTGTCAAGGTGTCAGTGTGGCCACTTCTGGAGGTTATTAGCCTAATGGAGGAGTGAAGGAGACATGACAGGGGCCTCTTAGCAGTCAGAGGGACTCACCTTTAGCAACGCTTGACTTCAGGAGGCAAAATGTCAGGTCAAATGTCTGAACACAAAATCTGAGAAGTGACCTGCTGCCTACTGAAAGAACTCTGTGAACAATACAACAATGTTCTGTCTATACGTTGTCATGTAAATGTCTCGGTATTTTTAGGAGCTGTGAAGTATAATTGGACCAACTGCAATCATAACAAGACACACAACAACCAAAATGCATTTAATGATTAACTGTTATTTCAGGAGATGTACCTAAACAGAACAAGGCCGAAATAAACCAAACTAGTTTTAATGAAACAAATATTCTAGTTTGATGCTTCGGCCTGTTAAGTCATGTTTATGACAGGGTAATCTTGGTTGATTTCGAGTTATCATAACAAAGAAATCTCTAACAATGTAAACTTTGCATTAAAAATGCTGCAATTGGCTGAATGACACTAAATGACAGTCATAAATATTCATTAAGACTCCTTCTTGTTCATGACAGGTGTCAGTCTTGTGCGCAGCATTTCAAGTAAAGTTCAAAATGTTCACTTTGTTTCTATATTTCAAGAGTCAAAATAGATTGTCAGCTAAGAACGATGACAATCGTATTTTTATTACAGCAGTAGTGTGTATGGAAAATGAGCTCTTTAATGTGTAGGGTTTTGATTACAACAGAAAACCATTCATTTGAAATGTGTCGCTAACTTACTTATACAGTAACTATATCTTTTTTTATCTTCTTTTCTTGGTCCCTCTTGTGTGCAGTGAAAACGTATATTTGCATTGAGTTTTAGTGTCAGCCTAACCCTCGTAACTCTTACTGTAAAAAGAAATAACTTTGGTGTCAGTAACTAAACACGTACAGTAAAAATCATGCCTGCATGGTTTATGGTCTTAAGACAAGTATCTTTGTGTAAGTGTTTTCATTGCATGTGCCTGCTGCTAAGCCCAGTGAAGTTGTTCCTTGTGCTGGCCCAGCTAGAGAGTTTTGGGGGGTGACTGTGGCTGGTTTTATTTACACATTGAGCAACTCACCCCTTCTTTTACTCCTTTCAGGGGGGACAAGCTTTTCATGGGACTAATTGGAGTGTGCAAGCCATCACAGCTGAAGTGCTCCCGCAGGGCCTCTCTTTCTTTTTTCTCTTTTCTTGCCTTGTCCCCTCCTCCAACACCCAGGCTTTTATTATCATTTGCCATATCAAGTAAACAACCTGTTAGTGTAAATTAGGGTCCAGTGAGTGATGAAGCGACACATCTAACCCCTCCTGCCTCCCCTGTCGCTGCTTTCCCCTCTCTTCCTTTCCGTCATACTCTTTCCATCCCTTTGAGCTCTTTCCTCTTTTGTGCCCCCACCCTCTGTTCTGCCTTGTTTGGCACGCAGCCTTTTCAAAGGCAGTGGTAGTGATGGTGGTGGTGGTGGTGTGTGTGTGGATGCATGGGGGGCTGAAATGAAGATTGAAGCAGACAAAAAAGCCCTGGTGCAACCTTGAGGTGGAAATTAATAATGATAAAAATAATTACTGCCCCACTCCACTCGCCCACTCCTCCCCGACCTAGTTTTCATAATGGAGAACGATAGCCCCCAGTCGCACACTGTGTGTGTGTGTTTGAATGTGTAGTACTACGTCTGTGTGTGCACATAGGGGAAGGGGCTACAGAATGGCCATGGTGTAATAGGGATAGATGTAGGACAGGACCTACATGAAGAAAACAGAGAGGTCATCAGGTAGGGGGTTGTGTTTTGTTGTTAATAAAGACTGCTACAGGTAAAACAGATGGCTCTCTTGGCACACGCCGCCTGCTTCACTCTCTTTCTGTCGCTTCATAAACACTTATGCTGTTGTCCATTCCATCTGAGAGTGGTGGGCTCTTACTCACATGTCAATGTTCCTCATTTTGGGCAAATGTTTTTGTGTGAGTGAGTTTGACCACTGTGATAATGTGTATTCAGCAGGGGTGTGTGGAACAGACGGTGAACACTGTGCTGTGACCGATCTCTGCTAGTAGCTCCTGTCAGAGACGGCTGCACAAGTGACACACAAACACAGATATGTGCATGCACACATACACGCACATAAATTTTATTATTATGACCTATGACACAATTACCTTCTCTGGTGACCTATAAATAGGTCTTTCTGTCATTATGTGTGTGTAACACAGACTCACATTCTTTCTAATCTGATTCAAACTTTGGGCCTTGTTCAGATGTAAGCTGCCAGTTTTAGAGCAGTAGTATTAATAGTGCTACTGTTAGCATACAGACTTGAGGTGGAATTGTTAAAACTGGCATTAACACTCTAAGGCCTTGTTCAAGCTGGAAAATATATGAGTAAAAAAATTGCAGGGCTGCAAAGTTTTCTGACTGATATATGCTGATCAGCCACAAGCTTAGAACCACTCACAGGTGAAGTGAATGATATTGATCATCTTCTTACAATACAATGTCATGTTGGGACACTGGTCTTGGCATTCATGTGGATGAATGGATGTAAACCTTGTTGCAGACCCCCATGGCAACCTTACCTCCTCCAGCTGGACAGTTTGCCACACCGCAAAAACTACTGAGGAAAGGCTCAAGGAACACGACAAAGAGTCCAGGATGTTGACCAGGCTTCCAAAATCCCCAGATCCCAAGCCAATCATACATCCATGGCCTGCTCCTGAACAAGAGGCCCCACCCTGCAACCTACTGGACACACAGCATCCACTGCCAGTTCCCCGGTGCCAGACACCATAGATCACCCCCAGAGGTCTTGCGTCCATGAGCCGATGGGTCAGAGCTGTTTTGGGACAAGGAGACCTACTGAATATGAGGGAGGTGGTTTTAATGCTGTGGCTGATCAGTGTACATGTTCATATCCCCCAATCTGTGTGGAAATTTAACCAAGGTTAGTTCTTGCTAGATTTCCCCAATTTTTTAGCCTGAGTCTTGCGTCAGCAAACCCATTGTGTCAATGTGGTGGTCACAGTGAAACTGAATGAAGAAGCTTTGACACAGTGCTTTTGTCCAAATAAGTGGGGCTAATTAAAAATAATGAGCTGTGTGGGTTGCCAGTGTAACAGTCATGTAAACTATCCTGGTGAAAGAGTGGTCATCCACTTCTTTATTTGTGCTACATTGTCCATACCGGGTATAAACACATTTTTATATAAACTAAATAAAGAGGTTACATTTGATGAAATTTACAATTGCCTGTTTATGCAGTTTTCCTTTTTCCCATTTTGACCAATTGATGCTTTGCTAGAACCTCTTAGAGGAATCCCAAAGTCCTTTTCATGGCATCTTAGATCTCTCTCTACAATTTTTGAAAAATGGCATGTACAAGGCACAGCTGAATGCGAGGCAGTGTGGCATTTATTAGGCCCAAAAGCATCGTCTTGTTCAGAATCTTCACTGCTTTCTATTTAAAAACAGAAGTTTAATACAGAATCTAACTTGAAAGTTAAGACATCCATTTTGTCAGTGTTAGCTCAGGGCTGTAACTACATTATTGCAACATTTAGAGTGGATACTATCAAAGCTGCACACAAGGACTTAAGCTCTTTAAGAAATCTCACCGGCGAGCGAAAGCATTTAGATTAATTAAAAGTGCTTAATTAAGCCAACAAGGAGCTGGAGGGTAGCTGTGGACTGGTTGAGAGGAACAGCAGTGGAGGACTGTGATAACCTCTGACCTCACTCCTCAGTCTCAGCAGACGGTCCACCTAGCTGACCTCGTAAAGCAAATGTAAAGGGCACACACTGTTTCTGAAAAGTTGCTTCATTTACTTAACTCATATACTGTGTCCTGATGTACTTGCTTTTCCATCACTGCTCTCACAGTGCTGTAGTGCACATGCTTGACATAGTGTTAAAATTCTATACGGAAACAAACGCATAACATTGCAGCACACCTGTTCCTGGTAAAGTTGCTGTCACATGTTCCATATCACTTTATTTAGCCTTCTACTGTTGTGTTGTCCCATGGGCAGTCTCATGAACAGAAGCAGTAGTGGAATGGTCACAGTTTTATGTTAGACTCTAAAAGAGGTAAAGAATTTTCTTTGAGGCCACTGTCATGACTGAGTTCTAACTAAGAGTTTTTATGACTTTGGGAGAGAGTTGTTTCTCTTTGTGTTGCCCAAATTAAAAAAAAAAGAAGAACTAAAACTAAAACACATGATCTCATCTGGCACAAAGTATACCCAGTGGAGAACGGATTGTGAAAGACTTGAAAGATGTTGAGAAGAACATTGTATTTATGAGAGAAAGAAATTTATTTGTTCAAACCTGACAGAATAGTTTGTATAAGGTACATTTCCGCTGTAAAACTCAGACAATTTGTCTTCACATTCAGACTGAGTAACTGTAGTTAAAGCACCTCTAGGATTTAAAAGTTTTGTCTCTGTTTTTGCTGACAGTTATTTGTAAGTTAATAAACATCAGCACAGTGAGTTAAGTTCCCCTTTAAACGTTGCATAATATTTGCCTTTTTGTCCAGCCTTCTTGGACACCCGGTCTGCTATTTGGATAAACATGCTGACTGGAGCTGGTCTGGGAGAAGCGGCTGCTCTGGCAGGTGAATTACTTCACTTGAGCCACATATAAATCTTTCTTAATACCAACCTGGAGAGAAGCAAGAAATTGATAGAGCCATAGTATATGGTTTCTCTCTCTCTCTCTCTCTCTCTCTCTCTGTGTGTGTGTGTTTGTGTGTGCGTGTCTGTTAATGTGCATGTTGATGTGTGTTTGTTTGATCCAGGGTTTAGGCTGTGAAAGCATCTGCCCATGCAGGCCTGGCTGTGTGCTCCTGCTGTGGGTCAGTCAGGCTCTTTGGACATGACACGGCTGTGACTGTGTGTGTGCAGTTTGCTGGCTTGGGAGTGTTTATGTCCGTAACAGGCACTTAACCACACAAACTCAGCAGGCAGCTAAAGAGAAACGCCAGAGGAGATGCTCAGCGGTGTTAACGGCAAGTTCTTTAAGTTCCCCCCTTTACCGTGATAATTTATTTAATCTTTTTTTTTTTCCTTCTTTGGCCTTGTACCCTGGAAGGAATTGTATAGCCACTGGGAACATTTGTGTGTTTGTAATGCACACGGAACATCTTTTTGTATCCACAAGGTCTGAGGAGAGAATATTTGTGGGGGGTGGGAGGGACAGAGTGTATCACTTACACACAGAGAAAGAGATACATGAGCAGAGAAAGAGAGATGCATTGCTGAAAAGTGTGAAGGCTGCAGGTTCATGCTGTGTTTATTCCTGGATAAAAAAAAAAGAAGTAAAGAACAAGCTATGGATGTGTTAGACGACTACTTATCCATCATTTGGTGAGCTGGAGAGAAAGCAGCAGGCTAATGTCTGCACCTTAGTAGTTGCTTAATGTCGAGCAGAGTGGTGGCGCATGCTGCTTTGACAGAGGGAAAAAAGTTGGAGAATCTTGTGGAAAAGGAGATTCTGATGGAAAACCAATGAAAAAAAGCAACAGAGGAGAAGAAGAAAAACAAATGTGAGCACTTTTGAGGATGAGAGGAGAGACAGAGAGGTACAGGGTAGGAAAAAGAGGGAGAGGGAGATAGAAAGAGGGGAGGGGGACCAAGTGGGAGAGCAGCAGAGAGAGAAAGGGAAGGAGAGGGAGGTGAAGAGAGCTTAAGAGGGAGGGAGAAAGGAGGTGTGATAGTGGGTGGGAGAGGAGGAGACAGTCTGGTGGATGGGCAAAAAGACAAAGGAAAGAGAGGAGAGTGAAAGGGATCTGTCAGAGGGCTGGTTAGGGATGAAGAAACTAACAGATGCATAGAGATAAGACGGCCAGGGTCTCAAGAGAGGGATACAAGAGTGCAATGTGGAGTAACACAGTGGTTTAGTGAGAGGTAAAGAGAAGGGGATAAGACAGGGGGGAAAACGAGATTAAGGAAAAAGGCAGAGTGATAGACTGGCAGAGAAGAGGGAGGAGAGAAGAGCTGGATGAGAGAGAGGAGGGAGGCCGTCTTGTAGAGCGCATACAGCACGCGTGGAGCTGGTGTTAGAGCGAAAGAGAGACAGAGAGAGGAAGGGAGGGTGGGAGGAGAGAGGGAAACAGAGGGAGGGGGTGAGGTATTTAAACGCCGGAGCAGGACAGCACAAGCGAAGCTCTGAACTCCCCGAGAGTGGAGGTAGGACAGGGAGAGGAAGCAGAAGAACAGTTTTCCTGACGGCCAAGCCCACACACTCACACACGTAAATACTGCACATACAATCACTCTCACGCACGCACTTTGGGACTTTCGACTCATCTGTGGACTCCAAAACCTGCCCTCTGGAGCTCTACCTGTGCCGTCCTTGCTCCCACTCATCACTCTCTTCACCTCTTCACCCACCTCCACTCCCTCAGCCACTCGCCTGGTGAGGGCAGATGGCCATGGCTCGGGCCTCTCTCGGGGGTGCTTTAGGCTATGCCCTGCTTGCCCTAGTCCTGGGGAGCAGCAACGTGGATTTCGGGGCGCCCCCTGCGAGCTTCTACCCCCGTTTCAACCCCTTCTTCTTCCTGTGCACCCACCACGGGGAGCTGGAGGGAGCCGGGGTGGCAGAAGGTGGGGGAGAGGTGCTACTCACCCTCCAAATTACAGGCAGCCCTACCACCTACACCCCTGGACAGGAGTACCAAGGTGAGCACTCCGTCTGTGATGTCCACTTTTTTGTTTTTTGCTGCATGGAAAAGGGGATGGGATCTATTGTTTAAGCAGTTTGTTATTAGTAGTATTGAATCACATAAGAAATACATGTTTGAACTGATCAGATTGTAAAATTCACTGGTGATTATTTTCTAAATAGTTTAAATTTTATGAAAGAATGTCACTTGCTCTTGATGTATAAACAGAGATGTTATTATGCATGATTTAGATTTTACGTTCAGATACCAACTTCATGAACAGAAATTAAACACACTGTACAGTGAATTCATGCAGGTGTTCCGCTGTGGTGTGCGCATATGGGAGTGTGCGGTTTCTGTGGGGTGGCTGCTGTTTGAAAACCAGCATTTATATAACTGTAATAAGTAGTGATGCTGAGTGGGACTCCTCTGATCCTGATGCTCCATGTGTAGGTGGCTTCTCCACAGGACTAACAGCGAGATCCCTCCAACTGAATGAGAGTGAGAGAGCGTGAAAACTGCGAGTGCGAATGGACAAACAGCGCACAGAAAGAGATGCTCTGACTGATAGAAATACAGACTAAGAATTCAGTATACCATGCTTAGAGTGTAAGAGGAAACAGATTAATGTCCCCTTTCCCACACTGATGTGCTGGCACCTGGTGCTGGAAAAAAAGATCCCCTCTGACCTCCCAAACTGCGCTTACTCACTCTCGCCACTCGCTTAACACCGGGGACAGTGACCCAAACAAGACACCACTGACCAAGTAAGGTCACATTCCCATGCAGCTATCCTCTTCACTAAGAGTTGGATGTATACACATTTTATTTTACTGATTATATCTGACTTCCTATATATACATATTTTTGTGTACATTACCCGTCTCTTTTCCAAACCCTGTTGCCGTTATATTACACCTAATTTGATATGACAAACAGTGGATTTATTACGCTCTTCTTGCACTGGTAACAACTGCATTCCATTATCATGGCAAATAAACCTCTTCATTTCAAAAAGGATATGTGCAGCAGAGTTTGTGTAATTGTATACAGTAACAAAAGGATAAGAAAAGGCCAAGAAAACAGAACAGGAAAGGAGAGGAGTCTGGAAGAAGCCGTATTATTCTCTGTCTGAAAATAACAGCCCGGATCAGCCCTTCAGTCAAGCACCTTTTAACTGGGGCCGGGCTTGTAGGGAGAGCGGGTGGGGAGAGATTTGAATAACTAGCTGGTGGATGGGAGGGATAGAGCGCACAGAGAGGTTTAGATAATTAGCATTAGAAATGTGGTGGACTGGGAGGAGGGAGAGATTTAAATAGGGCCACGGCTGGGATCGGATGGAGTAGGGGGAGATTTAAATGACGATGAGAGGATTGAGAAGATAAGATACCAGCAGCGGGGCTCGCACAGAAAAATGACAGGGTTCAAAGCTGCTCACTTTTTTTCTCCGTCCCATGTTTTGGCACATGACAGCAGGTCATTGTTAAATTTCTAGGGTTTTGACTGAGTTTGCGTGGGGAAGGAAGGAAAAATGGCAAGTGAGACGCTGCTGGCTGTGTGCTTAGTTGTGCAATCAGGAGCAATCCCAGTCTCTTTTCTCTTTTCCACCTCTCTCATCCTGTCAAAGGTTGATGGTTACATCCACCCTTACATGGTCTTACCATGGTCATTGTCAGGCTCAGTTGACAGGATTTGAGTGGTCTCAGGGCTACATATACATGAGTTGGACTGAGGGTGGACATTTATCTGCCTGCTTTGCTGAACACAGAATGACAGAAAAAGATAGAAAGGGAAAAACAGTAAATTACACGTTCTGGTGATGTAATGGAACAGGCAAAGTGTTCATACAGTTTTTCTTTTCCACAAATGAGCTTTTGTATTTCAGTATGCTTTTATATTATTTAATCTCAATTGTTGTTTTTTTTCTCTCATGCTTTTTATGTGCTTTCTGAGCCTTAGTTTTGGATTACATTTGGCTTAATCTTCTAAAAGCAACGTGTGATATAACCACTGAAAGAGCTGCGTGTGGAAATGGGGGTGGAAAGCATTAGAGATTCTGGCCGTATGGTTGTTGAAGGGCTATAGAAAAGAAAACCGAAGAAAGGCCGTGAAGGAGAGATGTTAGCGGAGAGAGGGAAAGTTAGAAAAAGGAAAGAGAGAGATGACCCCTTATAAAAAGAGACAGGAGGTGAGTGTCTCAAAGAACCACCTCAGCATTCGGTGCAGACAAGAGCAGGATTCTGTGTGGCCGTACAGTAATTGGGTTTCTGACCTGACCTCACTGCCTCTTGCTTCTCTGTTGCTTTTGAGTGATAAGACCATGTGTGGGCAGTGCGCTCTGTATGTGTGTATTGTACACAAGATTACTGTATTTAGCCATCAGAATGAAATGACCAAGAGAGGCTGTGTTACTCTTTGTGAAATGTTTGAGAGGGTGGGTGTATTGGCAGGGTCATAGTGGACGAAATGGAAACAGAAATACTGTAGAGACATTCTGAACTGCCGGGAAACAAAAGGGGAAGAAATGAAAAGATTTGTGGAGATTTGTGTCCTTGCATTTAGACTCTGGGGTCAGGTCTTGTACCACACAAATGGAAAGCCAAGTGTCACTCATGCACACGAACATACTGCCTTATCTTTCAGAGGAGAGACAGAAGCAAAAAGAAGTAAGGTCACACTGGGATTTGAGCCTGTCCTTTAAATAATCAAACGACCCATTTGAACCACTTTTGCTACACTCAGGAAGCCGCTTTTTATTTCGGTAATGTTAAGGCTTTTTTTTTCTCATTTTGTGTTCGACCTCTTTAAAAACTGCTGTGGGAAAGCGAGATGGTCTCCATACGGCAACCGCATGTTTATCCGAAGCAACATCAGAATACAAAACCCAGAGCCCTGTTTCTAAACACAGTTCATCTGAGGGTGATGTTTTAAATTTCTGTTGTTTCTTGTATTCCTGGTTTGGAAACCTTGTATGTTCATTTTAAGAGATGAACAACAACCTTAAGAAGGGACGGTGACGCAGCAGTGGAAGAACAGGAAAAGGCAGAATTCCACCAAACAGATTGTTTTAGTATCAGAAACCATTGCCTTTCAAGTGAAGCACATACGATTTAAATCATGGGTAGAGAGGACATCATTCTGCTGTGTTGTGAAGTATGAAATTCTTTTTTGCGATGGGAAAAGACCAGTGAGGACATGAAATAGCAGCACGGTGTCCTCTGAAAGTCAGCAGAGAATAACCAGAAAAATGGAGGTGTATGAACAGAAATGGGGCCAGTGAGATTGATTGAGTGCCTTTGTATGCCAAGGTATTTGTACCTTTTTTTCATCCTAGTATGTCATAATGCTTATGCACCTGTGATGAAAGCTACAGTTGTTACTCATTATTGAAAAGCAAACAATATTCAATGGTTTTTAGCAGCGTGTCTCTGCCAGTGTACCACAATAGAAAAACAGTAGGAGGAACAGCAGTGCAAAGGAAAGTGACAGAGGGTAAAACATGAGCGCTGCTTGGAGAACTAGTTGACAGTACAATACTAATCTGTCAGTGGTTTCTACAGCAGCCCCTGTTCCGTAGACCTTTTCATGTGCAAATGATCGAAGAGGCCAGAGAAACAATCAACATTTCAAGGAGATTTGGACATTGCCACTAAATGACATTCTTAATGGGAACTTGGAGATAAATTCATCCCCACGAAATGCCATCAGCTCATCCCATGATAACCTATCAGAGTAGACATTGTGAATTACTCCAGCAGCTCTCCTTCCAACCACCAGACACAACTCGCTGTGCTTTGCAAAGTGAAAGAGGCCATTATCTATCTGCAAAGTTGATTACTTGTCATGGTTGGGGGAGTTTTTTTCTCTGTGTGTGTGCTGTTGACTGATGTCCGTAGAACAACAAGCCAGTCATGTTGAAGTGAAGGTCACATACACGAGGCCCCAGTAAGGCAGCAGAATAGTAGTTATTATCATACACCAGAAAAACCACAGCAAGATGTCCTGGAAACACAAGGTCCATCTTTAGTCTCCGCAAGCCGGCACCCACCGACTTCAGATTGAATGCCAAAATGTCATCAATCTGCTGTAAGTTCAGCAGCTATTCGGATGTCATCATCGCCTCCTGCAACACTTAACCTCCGAGGGGACTGTTGAGTGTCTGCTTTCCGACCTTTGACCACTTCTTGTCAGTCCTGCGTTTTTTTAGAGCACTCTTCCTGTGGAGATTAGATTTGTCCGGTGTGCCTACTGTTTCTGCGTACCTTACATCTCTATTCATCTCAACTGTGGCATTTTATATTTATCTATTGAAAAAAAAAAAAGGAAAACTCCAAGTATTTCTTACGGTGCAGCAAGCATTGGTCAGTGAACCATCAAAAGACTGTCCTAGTTTTCATGCAGACATTCAGTTTTGGGGGAGCAGGGACACCGAAAATGTAGGCAAGACTGAGGAAAGAATTGAGGGGCTAGGAGGTAATGGTTTAATAGGGCTCTCTTGTGAGCGAAGGAAAAGCAACATGCGGACAACACTTGCACTTTCAAGTGGTCCAAACCCGTGCATTCATTAGCTTCTCAGCCCCTCAGCCTCTCTGCCTCCTGCTGCTTTGTCTGAATAGGTCACTTCACTGAGTAGAGAGAAGTGTGTCAAGTGTATTGCTGTTTGTATGGGCTTTCTGGGTGTGTTTGGGTGTTCTGTCTTTGTGGACACTGAATGATGAACCATTTAAAGACCATTGTGTTCACAGAGATATGCCAGTTTCCTTTATGTCAAGGAGCAGATGGGTGAGAAATGAGAATGGATATTCATTGGGAATCTTCCCTTTGTCACACATGCACGCCTGGCCATGTGCACAGCACTCAGCTCTTAGTGGGTGATCCATCATGACATAGAGACAGGTCAGATGTTCCGCTGCCTAAACACAAATGTCCTGATCAGCGGGCTATTACAGTTCTTTGTGTCGATGTTGCGACAGGATGAAATGAAATTTAGTCCTTTCCTCCTGTCATGTGCTAACTGGCTGTGTCAAGATGTTTTCATGGGAACGTACTCGGGCTATTATAACATACTGCACAAACCTCTGACAATGTAATGATGCTATAACAAACTTGCAGTGACAGACCCACTTATCTGTCTCTGCCTTTGTATTTTCTAATAAAGCGTCAGTGAGTGGCAGCAGCTCAGCAGCAGAGAATTTCAAGCCCTGAGTGTTGAGATGGCCCACATGCCACCTATATGCTACATTTGTGAAAACTGATTTACTGCATTGGAGCACGGAGAATCTGCTTAGATAACAGTTAGATTGTTAGCCTTTGCCCGGCTGGTGCCAGCATGATGCCAGCATGGTGCCAGGTGTGGTAGAAAGAACTAAAAATGAAGGCAGTGAGTGGATCCCCGCCAGGCAGAGGTGTGCGCCTGTGCCAGTCTTATCTGGGCAAGCGGCAAGAAGCTGTTACATTTTTTATTTTCAATTTCCTCAACGGATTCATTTTCCAGCCAAAACAAGAAAGCTCTTAACAAGCAAATGTGAGTTGTGTTTTCAGTAAGTTTTGTGAGTGGGCAGACGAGTGGCTGTAAGTATTTTCAGGATGTTGGAGTGTGTGCTTGTCTGTTGGGGGTTTGCCTGATTTGGAGTGCCTCTCCGTTGATAATACAAGCTGTAGTGTGCAAAAGCGAGGCTCCAGCTGTCCTAGTGTGTCCTCGCTTGCTGTGTTTCCCTCGCGTCCCTTTCTGATGTGTGAAGGTTTACATTTTAGACAGCATAAACAACAGCATATTCCATCCCTGGCACAAATTTGGCAACGTGTAAACCATTACAAACGTGGTGACATGAGATTTTCCGCCCTTGAAGCATAAAGCATTTAATAGCATTCTTGTTGGTTATTTAGTAGAGGTGTAACGCTACACAAAATTCACAGTACCTTCATTTTGGAGTCACAGTTTGGTAGATTTTTGGTACTGCAGAGAAAACTAAAGAAATGCACAAATGAATATGTGAATTTTTACTATAAGAGTTAAGTGACTCAAATGCTGGCATGCTGTCAATGAGAAAAGACTGTTTACTCTCAAGTGTAAAAGAAATAAGATCAAAAATGCTAATTAAGATATCTGCAGCGTATTCATAATTACCTTAACCATTCAGTCCAGCAGTGCAATTTCAGTGTTAGAACTGCACAAAATTCTTTGTGTGCAATTCTCAAACTTCTTTTTTGAAGTAATTTGATTGAACTTTGTGCAATAACAAGTGGGCGCTTGGTGCCTACATTCAATTTGAGCTCCACATTTTGACCAGTCTATTGACCCATACAGCGGGAACAGAGAAGCTACAAGTTCTGGCTGCTGGAAAGCAGATTAAAATGTGTAGTGTGAGTTCTGGGTGGAACTTGAAATCCACTCTTGAGCTCCAAGAATGAGACAGATAGTATGAAATCTGTAATATTCACATAAAGACAGCAACTTTGTTAGATGTGTGAGCCAATAATTCAAACACATGGATATGATAAGAGAAAGTTTATGTGGAAAAAGCCAAGAGAAGAAATCCAGCCACACTGCTCGACAGGTAAAGCATGGAGGGAACGTCAGAGTCTGTATCTAAACTATTTATTCATGGAAGGACTTTTAGATGCAAACTTCAAGATTCAAGCCAAACAATTATCAAATCGAAATTAGTAGATTTTTAGCAGAACAATGATCCAAAGCATATCATGGCTTGTTGAAAGAATATTTTTGGAGAAAATTTAAATCTTGTATTCCCATAGCACACCAATGGGATTACAAGAAGAAATCATAAAGCGCTTGTTGATGCTCCAGTGTGGTTGAACTGAAAGCCAGTAGGGAAGCCACAATTTGGTGTCTAAATACTTTCTTTTTTCATTTTGTGCAGCATATCTATTGTTTCATCATTTAAACCCCAAATTTACCTTCTTTATGTTGAATATTTTTCCTGACAAGTGTACTTATTCCGTCTTTGTCTAAAAAATAAATCATCTAAATATTTTTTGGGGCCACTGTATGTATCAGTCTCTGTGGTAAACCATAGTGAGAAACCGAACACCAGCTCAAAGAGCCCACACAACAAACCCTGAGGGTGTGAGGATGAATCTCAACCGCGCTGTATTTATTGCTTAAGTTTTTCAATAGAAAACACAGGGGACGCACCCTTCTACAGTCTATTTAAATAATTTTTTATTGCCACATTACAATTTCTCCCTTTCCTCTGCCTCTTTGATGTTTACTTTCATCTTACAAACAGGTTGTAAATATAATTACAAAGTTTTATTTCCTTCTCACAAGGCTCAGATAACTACACACAACATTTAGAGCTGTGTTTGTCTATGCAAACTCATGCTAATGTCTTCATACCGATCTACCTCATAACAATGGGCCAGTGTTCATTCTCCTTAAGGAGTACCAACTGACTCTAAGCCGGATTTTAAAAAGTGGTGGATCCTCGGGTTGTTCTCTTGGGGTGGTTTTCCAACCACTCCTGATTGGCATGTCAGTTTTGCCGATGGCCTCTTCCTTCTAGAGAATGGAGCTCCTGTTGGAGGATTGTGTACCTCCTCCTCCTTCTTCTCCTCCTTTTGCTCTAGATCCTCCTTCTGGCAGCTTCATTGAGAGAACTGTAATCCCTGCTTGGGGGGCAGTGTGTCGTCTGTGCTGATAGCATTCAGAGGGACTTGTAGCGCTCCAATGGACCCACTACAGAGGAGGCGGCATGGAGCAACTGGCCGGGTGCTGGGCACACGGCGCGTGGCACAGGCGGATTAGCCCCAGCCTTACCCCCCCATTCAGCACCAGCCTCCTTCAAACAACCAGGCCCACTCTGCCCAGAAAGACACAGCAGGCTGGCAGGGGAAGATTACACATCCGCACACATGCACAGACTCTCACATATTCCTCCCCTGAAAATACTTGATTCCCCTGTTGTTCCCTCATATCAAACTTCAGACCTCCAGTCCCCGCAGGTTCATGTGTCATCAGCGAGCTCTGACTCAGGATTAGAGTTTCTCCACAATAAAGATTAGTACATCCATCTTGCTTTTCTTGGTTCATCAGCAACATTTCTGAAATGCAGGCTTGTCTTTCACGTGCAGTCAATTGTGCCTTTTAATTTTGTTAAAAATGTGAGTAATAACTAAATCACATCAAAAATACGTTCTCATAGATAACATAGCTGTAGAAATGGGATATCATGAACAAGTGAAACACTTTTTCAGATAGAAAATGTCTCTTTCTACCAGTGGTGTACTGTGGAGCAGCTTGTCTTACACCTCAGTGGACCAGGTGTTTGATTGTGTTTTGCTTGTCTGAAGGAGGAAACCGAAACCAAGACTAGATAGAGCTCTAGACTTAAGAATAAGTGAGAATTCACCTTCTGCCTCGGTGTACTCAAGGGAGAGTTACTATAACTCATATATCAAGTCAACAGTATTTCTCTCCTTGGCTGTTCACTGTCTTTGGCTTCTCTTTTACTTAAAAATGAATGAGGAGGCAGGAACATGTGTCTTCATCAAACCTCAGTGTTTACAACAGCCCCCTTTGAAAATGGCAGTCACAGTTACTTATTGCATCCTTTTTTTTTTATCACTAATGGAAATTGCAAGAGTACAGTGCTTGGGATAAGTAGAAAGCAAGTTATAATATCAGGAATGATCAGGAAAATACCTGAACACTCAACTTTCCATTAAGTGGCTTAATAACAGATAAAGGTGCTTAGGAATTGCAGTGGGAGCAGACATTAACCAAAACTAGCAAAATGTAATCTGAAACCCTAAAGGGGAACATGTGGCAAGATGCAGATGCAGATGCAGATTCTAAAAGAAGTTGGGCCGAAATTTAGACAAGTGGACTACTGCAACTCAGATGTGCAACCTGCAGTGATCAAAATGCGTATAGACTTTTGGTTCTACACAGCCAGCCTCCTACAGCCTACTTTGTCGAAACATAGACATCAGCGTCTTTGTAAGTGACTCAACACCTTTGCTTATGTGCACTTATCACTAGTAATTGAGTGATCCCTGCTATCGAGTGAAAACAGAGGTCCGAGGTAGAGGTTAACACAGAAACTGGGTGGGGATGGGAAAGGGGAGATGGAGGGAGCGTGACAGCGTTAATTACAGAAATGAGTGCATTCTTACCAAGCTGTGCTGTTGTGATTAAGACTGGATGTCAAGGGAAGTGCTCCCCATTGATCCACTGCCAGGAGAGACCATCTAGTTTTTCATTACAGCAACCAGCTTGTTAATTAGAAATCAATCTTTCCCCTCTGCTGTATGCAGCCCCGCTCCCCACCACTGTGCCACCCTCCCTCCACCAAACATTCATACCCAAAAGCTACAGAGGCACATCAGACTTTGACTGATGTCAGTACTTTTTCACTTAGCTGGCCATAATCTGTAACTTTCACGCCAAGAAAGAGCAGGGAGCGGAGAGCAAAATAGTGAGGCACTTCCTTTCCAGCTCCCAGGATGTCTTTGAGTTCTTCAAAGAAATTGGCCAAACTGAATTCTAATTTACATGCAGAATAACAGTTGTAATGTTGTCTTTTATATTATTTGGGATTAGCAAGAGACCAGCAGGTATTTTCTGTGGAAAACTAAATGAGACCAAGTGGCCTGCAAGATCCATTAATAATATTTTACATGAGGTGAATTGTTTTTGATCCATAACAAATCTTTTGGATAAGTCGATGTGTTGGCACGTCGTTTGATTATGTAATGTAGTATTCTTCTCAATGAAAGAAGCGTACTTGAAAAAAATCCCTTAATGTTCTACATTGTACCTAATTTTGTGTTATGATGGCTCACACTTTTATGTCTCCTTATTATATACAATGTAATGTTAAAAATTATTGTGTAGGCAGAAGGCAGTAGGGAAGGAGGGGTGGAAAAGATGCTGACAAGTACTGACAGTGCAGGGATGTAAAGTGAACTTCTATGTATAGTGACAGTTCTATTATTCATATTATTGCTATTATATGAGTGGTAGTAGGAGCATACAGATGGTTGACAAATTAAGGGAAAACCCCAACATAAAGTGTCTTAGTAAAATCTTGGGCCCCCGCCAGAACAGCTTTAATGCACCTTGGCATTGATTCTCCAAGTCTCTGGAACTCTTCTAGAGGGAAGGAACAAATTTCTTTCAAAAGACATTCGCTCATTGGTTACTTTGATGATGTTGGGTAATAAGTGTTCAGTTGGGTTGAAATCTGGTGATAAGGGCATATACTAGGGCATATGATTCACATCATTTTATACTAAGACCATTCAGTGCCCCCTCGTGCCCTTTAGATGTAGGCATTTTCATCTGGGAAGAGACCACCCGATCAGGATAGACAAGTGGATCCAAACCATGCCAGTAAAGTGATCTGCACAGCATAACAGAGCCACCAGATCCCCTTAATGTAGTGGTCAAAGGTTCTGGGTTTTCCTTTAATTTGTCACCCCTCTGTAGTTGGGACTGTTGCCAGTCTGGCATACAGGAGGAAACTTGAGCCTGCATATGTGAGTGTGCTACTGTGTGCACATATGTATGCATGTACACACAGTAGTACGTGCTAAAAGGCACAGCAGCTGTCTGGTTTTGCAGAAAGTGTCCAGATGTTCCCGGGCAGAAGGCACTAAAAACTAGGTTAGTATATTACAGGCATTACAGGTATGGACTCATTGTGGATTATTTTTGTTTGTTGGACAGATTGAAAACATGAAAAGATACTTTTTTTTTTCTCTCTGGACTGGACTAAAATGAACCCACTGCAAACTGTGTCACTTTTTGTCAAGTGTGGTCTCTAAAGGCACAACTGGCATAACTGTATTATGTATAAACACACAGATTTGTCTAAAACCATGTATACTGTATGTAAGAAAAGCCGACCTGTTCTTGGAACATGCATAACAACTATTGTGTTGCAGTCCAACATAAAGTAAGCACTGTGTCTCTTACTGTTCACGAGGCTCGAACAGTTCAAAAGTCCAGGTTGAATCTCTGATAAAAACTGCAGTTTGAAGTGTCAGCCCATGAGGATGACTAAGAGGAGGGCAGGTGCACCTGGTGCTAACTTACTTATTCTCTTTCATCTAGTAAGCCTTGGTGAGTCGGGAATATGCAATGTTGGAAATTCAGCAAAAGACCAAACAGCAGGATTGTTTTTTGAAAATACTATATTTTTGATGTGCAATATGAAAATATTCACTTTTGGGGCTATTTCATCTCAGTTGGAAATTCAAAAGAAGCAATGTGTATCATTTAAATAAAACATGACCAAGTGGCTCCAAGACACTGACATTTATTAAATTTGGTCTGTCTGTCTTCTAGAAAGTGAGGAGACGTCTAAGTTGTGTGTTACCAACACCTTATCTCTCAGCTAAAACAATGGTGGACTAGTATTCTTCTGCTGTTTGACTCCCGTACAGATGGGCAGAGTATTCATCTGTATTCTTCTGTACTGTTTGTTTATCTGTGGTTTTGACCACGTAGTTGTTAGCATATACCATAGTACAGTATAATGGCATGCTTTTCAGGATAGCGGTAGAAAAGGCACAGTTGAGGAGGAAGGCACCTTATGAGACTTAAAGTGCAACTGAGGTGTACTAAGGAGATGATTAAAGCCAGGCAGTTCTTTCTGCTGTTTGGATTTGTAATGGACTTAATTCAGTGATGAAGGTTGGGATACTGGTTTCACAAGTTAAGCATCTACATGTCAAAGAGTGAAAAACAACGTTGTTTTTACAATGTTGTTGTTCAACCTTGGGTCTGCCACATGGCCTCTTTTATTGAAGTATTATTATGCACACTGGACAGAGATGATTTGGTGCTCACTCTCATAACAGATATTGGATATGCTGGCCTGTGGGACACATTTTCAAATACATCCGTGCAGACTTTGGGTGCATTAAATTCTTAGCAACTTTGCCCCTGTAGTGCAGATCTCTGGTGGTCAAGTTAGAACTGACATTAACCAATTAAAATTTATTTTCCCAGATATTACTTTTGTTGTCTGTTGGGTTTGCAGTTGTCTTATTAGATTGTTAAGAAACTACAAGTGAATGATTGTGATGTGAGGATTGGAGTAGTTGGTAAAAGAACACTCAACCATTGACTAATTGACTGACCAGTTGACAAAGTTTCATAGCATACTTAAAGAAAGAATACATAAATATGCCAAGTGTTGATTCTGACATTTTAGAGACCAAACAATCAATTAAATAAGAAAATAACTGTCAGATTAATAGATATTGAACATAACCATTAGTTGCAACCATAAAGGATATGACATCTGTGGCTGGTTAAGTCAAACTGGACAGACAGGGTGTCAGTTTTGTTGACATGAGCCTCTGTCCTTCGAAATGTCTTGCTGAATTCCTGCTCTTCCATTGTCTAAAGTCTCGAGGCCTTGCTTTGACAGATGCCTTCCGGTCATGGCTTGCTCTGTTGTGAAGCAGTTTGGGATATGTTGTTGTGGGTTGTTGGAGGTGGGAGACAGACCAGTTATGGAAGAGGATGGAGGTTACTGAGACCAAGCAGACTAAGCATAACAGGCACTGAGGTCATATCTGTAGTTGACAGCCTGACCATCATTACCTCCGTCCTGTTTGCTCTTTGGGCAGCTCCCAGTAGAGCAGGTGAGATGGAAAGGAAGTTATGCAACAGTTTCGTATGTGTCCAGTGCTATCTTACTGGTTGGCTCTGTTTGTTTGTCTATGTATGTTACTTAGCAAGATGGTCATGTGATGAGGTGTCTGGATGGATGTGTTTAGTGTCACTGAGCTTGCCATAGATTTTTTTCTTCTTTGGGAGTGTGTGTTGTGCCTCTCTGTCCTGTGCAAGGAGTTGTGGTCTGGGTTTTACCCAGTTTTTGAAGCAGAGTGTTTTCTTACATTCCTTGGACTTTCTCTCAGGAAGGCTTACACGGTGGCAGCTTTCCTCTGTGGCTTGCATTTAGGTACATTTAGATTGTTTATACATTCTGTTTAATGATTCCCATGTTGAACACCTTGGATTTTGATTGTGTGTTAGTATGTTCAGAATGGCTTTGATAAGGGAAGGAAGATGCTTTGCTTGTCGGGGCTGAATGGCTGAAGCCTTTTCTCTGTCTGCAGAACACATGGTGTTGATCAGAAGGACAGCTCACTCTCCAGTCCTGGCAGTCACCAAGCGACAGAGGGAAAGAATCATAGTGTTCCTGAACCCTATTACAATATAACCCTTTACAGAAACCACAATTTATACATGTTATGAGGAACAATGCTCCCTTCATGATTAATGTTTGTAAATGTAATGATTCTAAGATGCTTTTAATTAGTAATTATGCAGGATCGGGTTGCTTGCCGCTTTGAGTCTCAGGCTATTTGTATCAGGCTGTTTTTTGCTCTTACAACTACAATTTTTTTTAATATACCTTCTCTCCTCTCATCAGGACTGATGAGAATAAAGAATCTGAGCCTATCAAAACTGATTTAGAGTCTTTCATAGCAGAGATAGGTACTGAGACAGGACCTGTGTGCAGTTTGAGGCCTCTGTACAACGAAACAATGAATAATGTTAAAAGCCCAGCGAGATGATTTGCTGTCAAAGCCAGTCTTAGGTAAAGACAATCGCCTTTGAGATGTCACAGCCTCATGTGCTTGACTTCAGAAACTATGAAGAAATGTTCTGTCATGACTGATTTTACCTTGCTGATTAGTTGACATGCCTTCCCAGCGGGGTTGTATATTCCTTGTAAGTCCAATATAAGCCTTTTAGTATTAAGGATGAAAAGTATATTTAATACATTGTGTGCAGAATAATATGACTTGCAGATGGTGAAAGTGGTTTTCGAAAATCCAAACAAAATGAAAGAAGACATCCCTGGAGCTTAAAAACTCACGTTATACTCGCGAAACTTTGGATTATTAGAAACATATTTACTGAGGATTCTTTTTGTGTACAATAACTTACACACCTGTTCTTGCTCATGTTTAAGCATTGAACATTGTATGCATCGTATGTGAGCAGCACAATGAAGTGTGATTGTAAGGCAGATTATGTGTGAGGAACAGGATGCTTGTGACAGAACTGCCTCTTCGCTCCTGTTTTTCTCCACGGCTGTTGCAGGGGTGAAGCCAAGTTAGGCAGGCAGTAAAGCTTCAACTCTCCTCCTTAGTAAACAGAGTTGAACCTCCACAGAGCAAATTGGATTGAGAACAAAAATCAGCCGTAATTTGTGGCAGCGAGCGTGAAAGAACCTGTAAACCACTCCCAAGAGAGAAACTGCTTTCATTCAGCCTTTTGAAATTATGTTGTAGATGTTGTAGTTAAGCAGACCTGTAGAAGCTCAGTGGCTGATAGGTTGTCTGTGATCTAGAGCTTCACAGCAGCAGATGGTAGTGCCAGCAGGCCAGGATGGTGCCAGAAGGTTACGCAATGGAATGATGCCTCTAAGACCTGACTTGAACACCACATGACACATGTATGTGTAGAAACACACTTCCCACACAATCTTCTGAAACTGCAGAGGAACGTTCAGACATCCGTAATTCAGATAGTCTACATATTCTTGAACTTGTTGCTGGTTTAAAAGACCAATCCTTCCTTCCTTGCTTATCATTGGAAATAGCGGCCTATCCTTCACAGTGTCATGGTCAGGTGACTGACAGTTTGAACCATTTCAGGAAGCTCAGAGTGAAGTGGCACCCTGACACTGGCATGGCCATGGAAACAGATGGAACTATAGCTTCCCCATGGTCTGGCCTCCATTTCCTGGTCCTCTCTGGGGCACGTGTGTGTCTGCCAGTGGGATATGGGTCAGATGGTCGGCTATCTTTATCCAGATTGTTGCCAGGAAAACCTCCATCCATTTGGAAACAAAAAGGGCATCCTCCTGGTTCACTTGGAAAAAACACAGGGGTTTCATTGATAATATATTCTGTTACACCATCACTGTTGTCATGTCGTTCACAAATTACTTTTGCCATCTACCTTATGCTATGTTTCCAGTCTATGGTATAACTGAGTGCTGCAAAAACAAATTTTGTCAAAAACCTCCTTCTATATCCATGTCTTTCCAGTTGTAGGTATTTTCTAAATGTTTTTCTGAGACTTGTGTAAGTAAAGTAAAGGTAATGAATGTGGGTGTGGTGATGACTGGTGGGTGTGTTTGTCCACAAAGAGCAGAAAGGAGCTGTTCAGGCCATGCCAACCACAGAGCCACTTCAATGCAAGCGAACCAGTCTGCGATGTAAATCAGGTCTTCTCTCAGGGCTCCGAGACTTCCTGTCCAGCTCTGGTCTAATCCCTTACCTTGCTTTTTTTTCTAAGAATGAGCTCATACCACCAAGCATTGCCAACCACAGTACTGACCAAGCTTTGCAACACCATAAGGAGGCATTACCATTGCTTTTAGGATGCCATTGGGCCCTATTTTTCTAAACCCTGCTATGATTGCTGACCCAGCATACAGTGAGCCTTTCACATTAGTTTAGAATTTTCACCATGAGCATTTTTTTACTACTTAACAGACCTGTGTTTTTTCCTCAAGGAATTGGCGAAAACCATATATCATTCATGGCTGCTCCCTCACTGTTTGTACTATAAATAAAGAGAAAAAAACAACCAGAAAAAACAGGTTCTCTGCCTACTACAGGTGCATTCATTTCTAAAGGCAACAGCACACCTCTTTGGGATTCGAGTAAAATCGTACTCTAGTATCTTATAAAATTTTAAACACATATTCACTGTCTTCTTCCAGTACCTTGTTATTCCCACGTCGAAGATGCTTTTACAGCATTCAGATGAGGCAATGCACTCGGGTGATAACAAGTGATAATGCAGTCCTGTTGTTCTTGATTGCTAGGTGGCTACAAGAAGTCAGGGGGAATCCTAACTGAAATATTAATCCTACAAATTCAAACAAGAAGCTGGTAAGACAAAACACGTAACAAACTGAAGGCAAATAGGATTTTTGGTTTACTGGCAAATATTTGTGAGCTTATTTTCGAGGAATATATTGTAATGGAGGATTCGTTTTCCATTACCAATTAGTCATCACTATGAGTTTTGTGTGTGTCTGCACTTGAGCTTTGGGAGACTTGTCAGCAAAGCCAGTATTGTGTTTGTGAATGTGTATTTTGTTGCACTGTGTGGTGTGCTGATACTTTGTGCCCTAACATTACTCCTGGTGGATCCAGAGAAGTGAAGAAAGCCCCAGGCCCATCAATAGTTGAGTAGTAGCACGGTTGTGTGTGTCTATAATGAGGCATACCACATCGCATCATCAATATTACATGCTGGCTTAGGGCCAAGAGATGTGCTCTGTGGTGTGTTCAAGTATAAAATATGAGCGTCTGTATGTGGGTACGAGTGCTATGCATACAGTGTAATGAGGGTTTTTCCGAGACAGTTAGGAGCACTTGCAGGCATGACACTCGGACCAAGCGCGTGCTTCTTGAAATGTGAACTTCTGCACACATTCCTGTTTGAGTATTTGTCCATTGGTCTGTTGGAACCCTGACCCAATCATTTCCTTTTCCCACCTTCTTCCTAAACACACTGACAATCACACAATCAAAGTATTACCCAAGAACAGACGCACATGAAAATAAATAGAAACCAGCACACATACTGTACAACAACAACATATGATTTGAAAACGTTTAACAAAAGAAAACATTATGTTAGGATTTGCCTGCGTGGCTGAGAACACAGCTTCTTTGACTTTTTAGACATAAAATGTATGGCAGTGCTCACACACATACTAAAGCGTACTCAAAGAGCAATTCTAATCCAATACACTTTTTGTCAGATTCCATGAGTATCTCCTCAGTCTACTCTAAATATCAGCAATCTTTCTCCACAAGTGCAGACTCCACTTTTAGGCCCTTACTTTATCACAAACCAACCCATCCCAGAGTACTAACCTGAAGATCAACAGTAAATGTACAAAGCATGAAAATATATGTTTTTGTGCATTTGTTGACTTGATTTTCTAATCCAGAGATTGACTCTTGTGGCAGGAAAAGCCTAAAATTCACTCCAGATGTTTCCATGAGCCTGACACCTGGTCTGTTTACACATGAACAAGTCACACACAAGTGCACACTGTGCTCACAAACACATGCTCACAAACACAGAGCCTGCTAATGTGTTGAATGAGACTGTTGGTAATAAATTTCACCCCCATTCCCGCCTCATGGCTTCTCATCCCCCTCGGCCAAGTGAACAGTGCTCAGAAATGAAGTATGGACAAGAATGTTAAAGGCTACCATCAAAGGCCTTCCTTTAGATCTGTGTGTGTGTGTGTTTGTGTGTATGTGTGTGTGTGTGTGTGTGAGTGTGAACTACCCCCACAGGTGATTGGATCTGATCTTATCTCATCTCATCTGATTGGCTCATCTATCTGATGCGTTCCACAGGCGAGTGAGAGTGGGGTGTTAGAGGCCTGTCTAAATAATTTAGATCTTGGATTTGTATTGATCAGGTAGTGCTGCTCTCCATGGGCCACTCCACTACCCCGTCTCTCCATCCCTTTTCGCCCCCGTTCTTGTTTTGTTTTTTTTCGATTGTAACCTTGTGCCCCCAGCTTTGCCTCCCCTCCACTCTTTCTCCTCACAGCCTCCACATCAAACAGAGTGCAGGTACGCTGCTGCGAGGGAACAGAAAATTCATGAGAAGGGAGTAGATGGGGAAAGTGCAGGAGAGAGCTTTTTTTTTTTTTTTTTTTTTACAGTGATACCTCAAATGGGAGTGAAGCTGGAAGAAAGGTGTTAGCATTGGCTAAAGAGAGAAATGGCATGGTGGAGGCAGAAAAAACATCTTTTTTGCGTGTATTTGTGTAGTGAGTATTAAAGTGTCTGTGGCGAGTAATGGAGTGTGCGTAACCTCGGTGATGCAGGTCAGTGGAAGTGCAGAAATGAGCGTTTTGTGTGTACTGAGGCTGGTGAAGCTCCGTCCAACTTGCATTAAACTCAGTCCATTACTCCATTAAATACTGCATCATGCCATGGCCTTGGATCAATACAACATAATGTAAACACTGATAACATATCTCACCACACTGTGGAATGGATTTGTTGAATAGGTAATGTATTCTAGGGAACAGAAATAGCACAAATAGGGAGCACATGCATGCATAGTATGAACACGGTAATTGCTTGTTTGAATGAGGCCTTTTCCCTGCATTCTGTGGATATTGCAGTGTTAGAGGTGCACTGAGCAACATGGATTGAATATGATAATGCTCCTGTTGCCAAGCAAAATATCTCTTTCTCACAATACAGCTTCTTGTACACGCTGTACATGCTGATAGAATTTAGTGGCGCTTACAGCACCAAGAAAAAAGACATCACTTGTTGCTCACATAGTGTTGCTCTAGCCATTCATAAGATTATAATTTTTTTGCACATAATCAAGATTTTATATGATTGATTAATATTTAGAATTGATTTAGCATCTGTCATTGTTGAGTTCAAACTACATATTATTCTTTGACCAATGTCCATGTCCATCTGTTTTGGATATAGAAACTATGAATATACTGTAGTGGATCAATACATATCTTGATTAAATTGACTGTTATTTGATTAATTGCCATTCATGATTTTATTGATTCAGTTGATTGAAAGTATATTAGCCGATGATGCTGAAGACAATGGACGTGCATTGTCACAATCTGCAAAACGGATTGTATATTGTGGCCTTGCTGGCTGCACAAATTGTAAATCAAGCGCACTGCTCTGCCTTCTAAAAAGAAAAATGTTGCCGCTTGGCTCTGCTAACTGTGGTAGTCATGTTAATAAACATAGCAGCCTGAAGTTGTGAAAAATCCTCAGTGTTTGGCGGTTGTTTGGTTTAGCTAGCTCTCTGAGGCTCATGCCAATGTTAAACTAGCAGGTTGAACAGCAGCAACAGCAGCTGCAGGGTTAATGCAGGCCAGGAGCTGAGAGTCAAACAGCAGTGATAGAAGCTGTAGCTGCTAACACTGCTAACATTCTGAAGCAGTGAGGCTGATCACACATGCTTTCAACAACATTAAAACAAAAGTGATGAGCTGTAGCTGTGACACTCTCCTGCTTTGAGTATAAATACATTTTAGTAGTGGCAGTAAACACTGTGAAAGATTTCCTGGACTGAAGAAGTTAGTGCAACACTCTCTGCGGACATCTGTTCTGCTGGAACAGATGTTTCCAGCAGCTGGACTCATGTTAGCTACAGTGAACAAGTCGCTTTATCATGTAGATCAGGTATGCCCATTATTTCTGTATAAAACCATTATGAGCCAAGTCTGCTATGAGGAGAGACTGGGGCAACCCAGGTTTTACATTTATTCACTAACATCACTGGCTATTAACTGTTGAAGACTACAGCTCTTTTGACAAAGAAAAAGGGGACTTTGGACTTTGGTTTGTTTGTTATACGTGTCTCCAACACATAGCCTGGTCTAATTTATTTCCTCATCAGAAGTATGGTAGTTGTGTTGCTGTTTTCTGTGTCTAATTGTTTAGATTTTGTCCTATTAATATAGCATAGTAACAGACAGATGTTCAGCAGATTTAAATGAAGTAATTATTCTGTGTTCTTTAATGTATAGTTAAAGTAAGCTGGTGTTTGTTTGTTCTTAAAATTCTAAATCTAGTCATTTCTGATTTTTCAGCAAGTGTGATTACAAAAAGATTTTTTTTAGTTAATGGGAAGACATCCACTGTATTTTATTCATTTCATTGAATAATCAATCATTGCTTGCTGACGTGGCTGTATATATTTTTAAATGTATATGTATGTATAACTGGATTTTTGTGTAAACATTAAAGGAGGAAATGTCTGGATACAATAAAGAGTGTTGTGGGATGAATTATTGAGGCTTTGATATGGAGGAGAGACAGGGAGGGAAGAGATGGGCTGAACTGAGCTCTTAAGACAGGGTGTAACACATTCAACTTACACAGACACATGGAGAACACACACATTCAGACACACACACACACAAATGCTGGGCGCCTTGTGTGAGGACATGTTAATGGAGTCACCCAGTCAGACAGGCAGGCAGACGGGGCCACACAGGAGTCTGCTCTACCCAGATTCCCACAACGAAACACACCAAGCCCAGAAGAATAAACGCCTCGAGACCAAACTGACATGTTGCTATTCTTACTAAAACACAGCAACGCTGTGGGTGTCTCCTCCTTTTCCCTTTCAGTTTTCCCCCATAAGCAGGGGGATTCCAGGGTCAGGAAATAACAATGCCTCCATCTCTCTTCGCTGCAAAGGATTTTATTCCTGTGTGTAAAACTGTTTTTTTAGGAGTGTGTTCTCCTTTGAGCCGCAGTCTGTTCCCCTGTACTCTGATCTGTCTGGCTGGAAGCAGTCCAGTGGCTGAGCTCTCTTCCTCCACTGATGCAGCCGACTCTGTGGTCCCGTCACTCAGGGCCGTTGTTTACTGGGTGGATCAATAGTTAACTTGCTCCTGGATACACTAAGCTGTAGATGTGTTCAGCTGGATAATAGACCTCTGGCAGTTTTCGGAATTGCTGCTGTTTGTTGTGACCTGTGGTGAATAAAGGCTTAGCAAGGCTATCAGGGTTACAGCCAATTAGCTCATCGCTCTCCTCTAATATGGTTGTCAATAGGGACAGGCTTAGATTTAAGTGCTGTGATTTGTTCAGGATGAGGTAGATTACATTCTGTTGCCTGTGAGAAAGTCACTGAGGTGATGAGGGGGCAGATGATATTGTAGTGTTTTCAATTTTAGAAGTGACTAAAGCCCCCATTGAGCATGTGCTTTAATTGTATGTTTGTGTCAGCATGTGTGTATGTGGCACATTGTAGATTTTGCTTTCACACCTTCCTGCACACTTGTGCTTTTTTCTCTCCTACGGGAGGGTGTTTGGTCACATTGGCATCCCTGTTAATGGCCACTTTGTTTCTATTTGTTAACACCTGAGCTCTGTGCTCATTGTGCTCATTACCAGCAGGATGTTAGTGAGGTGCAGTGTGTATACACTTCCAGACTTCCTGTCTACACGCATGTACATCACACCAACTAATTATCTGTGCGGCGTGCAAATGAAGTGTAAGCTTAGTACTTATCATCTCTGACACCTAATTAACAGTAAATTACAGTTTATCTTCCTGTCCTCCTGTGAGGTATTGATACAGGGGTCCTAAAACATTAAAAGATGTATCATATTTGATAATTTAAATTTGTTAAAGATTTTTTGCAGTAACACTCACCTTGGAAGTAACACAAATATTAAACATCCTTTGTTTCTCTGTCTCTCCAGTAACCATCTCTACCAGTGTATCCTTTGATGGTCTGCTGGTGACTGGCCTCTACACCTCCACACCGGTCCAGTCGGCTCCCATTCCTGCTCCGGCTGCTTTCGGCTTTGGTAAGTCCTTCTCCTTTTGCCAATACAAACTGGTCATTGCTTGTGCTTTATTAGCAGTAACAAACCTTCAGATATTCTAAATAGTATCTTAGCTCTGGGACTATGGAGTATCACAGTGAGCTCGACCCAGCTCAGTGATCCACATCCGTTCCCAGAATGAGCATAAGACCACTTCCCTGCTCCTGTTGTGACAGGCCGTGATGGATGAGGAGTGGGGATGATGTGGCCATGGGTTCGGCCAGATGGGTTTTCATTGATGTTTGAGAGAAGAAAAACAGAAAATGGAATATGAGATGGATGAGAGGACATTGGAGATTGAAGCAGAAAAAGTAAGGCTTCAGAGAGATAAAACCAAACTTAAAATAACTAATGATCTTTAGGTCGGTGGGTCAGATGTGGCAGAAAAGGTACAATGTTCAGGCTGAGTTGCATTTGGCATTTGGTTTTCGCAAAAGACGCAAAAAGTCTTTCATGAAAAATCCTACTGAAGTACAAGTACATAATTATCAGCAACAAAATGAAGCTAAAGTGTGAAAGCAATAGTACTGGTTTGGTCCGTCTGACTGACATATTATGAATTATGACATCATTAAAATGTTGATGCTGATGCATCAGTGTGTCAGCAACATGTTACTGCTATAGCTCCTAGTTTGAGCTACTTAATACAAAGTTCTGACACACAAATCTGATTTTAGTTTTTGGATCGTTTCTCTTATTTCTGATTTCTAGTGAGATTTTGGGTCATTTAACATTTACTGAAATTAAACCATGTGAGAAGTTTAGAGGAAGAAATCACTATTTGGTGCAGCTGTGAACGACTCATAGATGTCTGAAATGAGACCTCAACTCCTCACCGCTGTTGGTTGAAAAGTTTGTCTTTTTAAAGTTTGCTTTTTTTTCCATTATGTAAACCTTTTATTTTAAAAGTAACTAAAGCTGTCAGGTACATGTAGTGGAGTAGAAAGAACAATATGTCCCTCCAAAATGTAGTGGAGTGGAGGTATAAAGTAGCACAATGGTACTTAAGTAGAGTATCTGAGTAAATGTACTTAGTTATTTTCCGCTATTGCCATTATTAACTAGTTTTGCCACACAAATTTGGTGCTATGTTTTGCTATTTTGCTATTCATTTGTTAAATCTAAGTGAACTCCTCTCTTAATTGTTTGTGTCACTTTTAATCATCATACTGAAATATATGAAACCAAATTTAAAATGTTTGAGTGCATTCTAGTTACTCTGTAAGGAGTGAACTGAATTACATTAAGCATGACTCCTTTCTGGACCTACTACGAAGATTTTTAGACTCCGATGAAGTGTGTGTGGGTAGGGCTCTCTTGGGGCGATGGACCCGCCATAAAGAACTTCTTCGAGAACAGGGCCACTGGCCCAGAACTTCTGCCCAGCAGGTTCAGTTATCCTGACTAACTCCACTGTTCTTCAGACGCTGACTTCACTCTGGCCAGGGCAGCTCTTCACTCTTGGCAGCTCTGTTTACTGGGGAGGCATCCAAGCAAGGATTGCGTCACCTTTGCTTCACTCTAATTATTTGAAACTTTTAAGAGTATGGCTGCATAGCCTGATAGGCAGCAGCTTGTGGAACCATGAGTTTCTACATGGTGTATGTTTAAATAAGTCTGCAAAGCCTTCCGTTACAGCATGTTTAATCTGCTAAGCAGTGATGCTGTCCAGGTTTCACAGCGCCAGTCAGTCATTCAGGCCTCAGCTGAAGAACTCTGTGCACTTGGTCTCTCTGCTCTAATTCTCCTGTATCCTCTCCCACTGTGGGCTTCATGGACTCTATGGAGCAACAAGCGCATGCAGAATCAGTGGTGTCATAAAGGCGAAACTGAAGAGAGATTTATTACAACCATACTGTCTGACATGGGACTGTTTTCTAAATCACAGTTTTATTTTTCCTATACTTCATTTGTCTGTACAATTATTAGGCAGATGGGATTTTTTATGAGACACGCTCAACATCCAAGTGGCAGCAAGTTTGCTGGTCTGCAGACCATGGTGCTACATCTGGGGACTGAAAGCTCTTCAGCCTTGGGAGGGCTGAAGAAAGATGCTCCCAGAGCGAATTTGCTTCATCAATGAGCTCATGGAAACCTGGTGACATTACTGTGCATAAGAGAGCCAGTGTTTGAGCAAAATGCTTTGAAGATAATAAAGAAGAACAATAGAATGAGACACTGCTTGATGTCTATTGTTGTGACAAATATAAAGAGACCTGTGAGGACAAGAAGGTCATGCAAGTCCACAAGGGAGTTTTATAATGGTGTTTAGTGTAAAGCATCTAAGATAGGGTGTGGCTCTAATCCCCCCAAAAGGAGGCATGTAGGGGACACAGTTACATAGGGACACACATTGCAACAACATGCATACACACACACATGGAATTCAATAGAAATACTTTCACTCAGAGGTGCATACAACACACTCCAGCTGTGTACAGTTATTGAAGTGGTGGCTGGCTGGAGAAACATGTGGCTGACAGATGTGTAAGCGCACAAACCAACACAAACTCCAGCACTGGAAGGGTGAAACCTCAGCGCGCTGCCACTACAGAATCGCGCACACACAGGGAGATGATAAGTCGTAAATTAAGATTGGTGAAAGTGTTTGATATTTGAAATCACAACCCTAATGCAAAGCATAAGAGAAAGAAGACGGCAGATCATTTATGTTTGCTGGAGTGATGTTAGAAGAGAGAAATGGAGTAAGAAAGAGAAACAGAGAGACATATAGGGAGCATGAATGGTTTAAAACAGAAAAAATAAACTGAACAGATAAAGGCAGGGAGCTATGGAGACAGAGAGGTTAGTATTTGTACTCTCTATGTGGGGATGTCCATTGGTTGTTGTGGTCAAAGTTGTGGCAGCAAGTAGACAGGATGACTGCACAATGGCCTACAAAGAGGGAATTCCCCTCAGCCTTCTATGTCACCCTTCACTGCTTTTTACGTGAAACTCATAAAAGCAGTAATACACGTGCTTACTAGTTCTCTTTTTGCTCTGTTTTGTTGTTTGTCTTTCCATGTTTTTATTTTGGTCGTCCTCAGTCATGAATGTGGATGTCCTCGCATATAGTCACACACTGACACCATGACATGGAGACAGAAGTGGCATTTTACTGTCCTCCACTCCCTCTGAATTACAATGCACTGCAATTGTCATAAAAGTGTTTTGCTTTGAGGGAATGATTTTTACTGCATCGTCAGAACTCAACACCCACTCATTGTCGAATTAGCTGGTGTGTGATGAAGCAATTGGGATGCCATTTAAGGTAGTCTGCGGAATGCCATGGTTTCGGCTTTTGGGCTAAGCTGTGGCTTCGGTTGCCCAAGGCTCATTCCTCCGCTGCCTCAAGGCAAGAGATCCCCCACTTGCCGCCGGGGGACTAACCACAGACCTTTACGATGCTGTAACTGCACTGCTATGGCTAGTGCACAATCAGACAAACTGGAGCTAAAAACAATGTTATGTTTGGGAGCCAGGCCCACACGAGAGCGGCAGAACACAGGAGTGTAAATTGACTGTGGTTTTATAAATGTGCCTAAAAGAGGGCAGATAAACTAATCTGGCTGAGACAGTCTGCAGTAATTATTCTATTCCAAGGTGCCAGAGGTTGGCAGGAAACCCTCAACATTTTATTTTAGAATTCATGTAGTTACAGCATACAGTTAATGGGTGAGGTAAGGTGTGGAGTTTCATTTGAATCTAATTTATAGAAGATTTTTACAACTCAATTACTCATTGGAGACCTTTGCAACATGCTTTAGAGTGAAACATGTAGACTTTACATGAATATGTGTATGTAATATACTCAAAAGGGTTGTCTGTACACACTGCCAGAAAAGCAACATGAGTCTGGACTGACTCAGCTGCCGGAGAATTCCAACTGCTACGTGTTTTTCCTTCCTTTGACTTTTATTCCATTAAGAGTGCTTTCTTTCCAGTCCAGCCCCTTGGCTTTCTGAGAGGAACTCACACAAATTTCAAACTGCTGTCGATTAAGATTTTATCACGAAAATAATGACTTAAGTACATTGTCTTAATTTTGATTTATTTAGTTCAGGTATAATAACAACAGTTTGCAGTTAAATGTCGCTTAGCAATGATGAAGTGATGTAGTGGGAGGCACAGGCCAGAGCCTGGATGGAAAGAAGTGTCACATGTGGTCTGATTTGTATTGCTCCCCTAATGGCAAAAATGTTTCCCATCACATCATTATCCATTCAAACACAAAGACAGAACAAGTATTCATTCTAAACGTCTCCTGCTAACTTATAATTACGATGATGAACAGGCACTTGAAGGGGGAAGAGAGCTTTGAAAATAGATGGGAGGGAAATGGATAGGCAAAAATGCCAACATGGGGCTGACAAAGTGTGCGAGATTAAAGGAATGAGTGTGAGAGCAAAGTGAGAGGGGAAAATTGGAGAAAGTGTGCATGAAAAATGGCAAATACGGACCAATGAAAGTGAGACAGCATGTGAGTGATATAAGAAGGGGGGGGGGGATAGAAGGAAGATGAGAGGATGGCGTTCCATCACTCCTTCTGACGGAGTGGCTGATTGGTGTTGCCTTGCCAATGCTGAGCTGCTGAGAAACTGGTCATTGATGGATGGCTCGTTTGCAGGGTGATGTTTATTTTGTCGTTAATTTGCATATTTGTATGTATTTGCGGGGCGGTTGGCTTCTGCTAGCAAGGATCAGTCCCCATCTCAATATGATGGATCTGGCTGTCTGACAAAACGGACAGCTTAGTGACAGGGACATCCAGCCGACACTCTGTTCCCATGACGGATGGGCTCATGCTAACACGCAGCCCGATCAGAGATGAAATCCTGCTGCACCTTGACCTGTGGAGGAGGGGACGGAAAGGGTCTGTAGCCAAAAGTATAATCATACCATATACACATTTAACTCTCAAATGCATACCTCGGGTCCCGAGACTCTCTAGATCCTGTGTAAATTAGTATTTTCTTTTCAGTTAAGCACAAAACTCCATGGTATTCCTCGAAATATTTGGATTTAACAATGTTCCAGTGTTAAAGTGTGAAAAATTAAAGCAAAGTTTTTGAAAGGTTTTTCTCTAAAAAAAATAAAATAAAAAAAAAGATTCCTAGCAAACTGAGGTATATATTAATATGTTTTGTAATAACATTAGACTGGATGAAAATTATAGATGGTAAAACAGACACATTGATACAGGAGTGTGTTTATTTGGGGTATTGTCCTAGTAACACAATGGCTCTGCATGGTCTAGTGCAGGGCAGTATTTTCCTGCATATTGGATGGTTTTAATGTCAACAGCTGTGCACATAAAGATATACCAGCAGCTACTGATGATGAGAAATCCATTTTTGTGTCAAGTACAAGTCAAATCATTTGAAAGCAGAACTAGAGCAAGAAAATAACAAGTGGTACATGATGGAATCTCATATAGTAACCTCAACTGCCTCGACCCTGCTGCTATAAATGCTCAAGTAGTTTTCCATGCCAAATTTCCAACTTGGGAAGCCAGAAGCTCTCACAGACGTGCACTTTCCTGGAAAATGTTGCCATTCAGCTACTGTGGCTACAGTCAGGGAAAAGAAAAGCGATGCCACGACTTGCCATAGCTGATGACTGCTCTTAACGCCACATCTGTCCATCCACGCTCAACCACAAAAACGTAGAGCAGTGCGCGCTAATTGTCTTATGTAATGTTGTTAGCACCCGTGGTATGTAATAGTGTTTGAAAACCGACACATGCATTAGCAGGTGAACAGGACTGCAGAAATTTTCAGTTGCAAATGGCTCTCACTATGCACAATTATGCATTCAAATCCCAATATCTACACTCTCATCCATCTCAAGGCTGAAGGTCAGCTGTCGGCACCTCTTGCCACCAAGCCAGATTGAATGTCAGCCAGAATGTCACACTATGAGAGATGGCAGCTCATCATGTCAGTATTTACAGAGACACGCTCACAGGTGTGTTTCCTCCTGAACAAAGCCTTGTTTTGGAACCTCTGTGTTTTCTCAAACAGCACTAACAGTCCCAGGAGGGCACCTGTGTGCTCCCTCCTCCCAATCAGTGGGATGAGGAGAAAAAAATGGTGAGGAGATACTGTGTATGGAACGATGGAGGATAAATAGGAATGATATAGAGAAAGGGTGGTGCAGGGAGCAGAGAAGGGGTGAGAGAAGGGGTTCCCATGGGGAGAGAAGCTGTCAGTCCCTAGGAGACATCAAACGCACTGCAGCCCTGTGATCAGCCTGCTCCCTGGCTCTCTGCTGACAGCTCCCTGACTGTGCCGCTTAGACTCCTTCATAAACGCACGCAGATACACACATACACACACATATACACTTGCTTGCTACCGTAAGAGCTCTAACATTCACCGACTTATCCATTCATATCCCAACACATTCAAATTCCATTGACATACACACACTCATGCTGATTTTCATACATAGGATGCGCATCTGTGCCACACTTGCTCTGATATCCATCCTCATAATAACCTTGAACACTGCTAAAGTTCCCCTCTTGCAACTCTGTCAAGGACGCTGCACAGTCCCAAACTGTTGATACTGAACTATGGGCCAAACAGAGGCAAGGAGGTGCTGGCAGCAGTGATGATGTTGATAATGATGATGATGACTTATCTAAGCCATTACTCCTTCTCTGCTCAGGGCTGAGGCACCGAAGGCAGATCCCTCCTGATGATGAATTCATTAGTGCAGAAGATGAAATGAGTTGTCAGGGGCAGGGTTATGTATGGGAGGTGATTTGTGTTCTCTGCGGCACAGTGTTAGATCAGACTCAAGATCAGTGGGGTCGGCTTGTTGTAAATCTCCCTGCTTTGCTGGCACAGGACTTCCCCAACCTTCTCGCCCAGACTGAGCCTCTATTCTGTCCCTCCCGTTGCTTAACACGTTCTCCCCCACCAATCTACAATGCCTGGAGGCTGCTAACAGGTGGCTAAACATTTGCGTACTCTGAGTCCAGAGGAACGCTTGGGTAATTATGCACCAGAAGTCAGAAGTAGCTTCTCTCCATGCAGAAGGCTTCCTTAGAGGCAAAAAGGAACCCCACCTTCAATGAATACATCATTCATTAATAATTTAAGGTAGAACTACAGCAGTGGCTACAAGTCTTGGCCATATATCCCAACAGCGTAGGTCTGCCCTCTCAGGTGTGCTGGTGCAGTAGACCTGCTGGAGCACTGCTACTGGGAATTTACTGGTTCACTTGATGTGCACTAGCTCTCCTGGAAAACACAGTCCCTTCTTTGAACTCCCATGGCTTCACTAGGTGCGCTTACATTCGTATGTGGTGTTCAGTTCGTGCGCCTGTGTTCATGTGTATGTGCATCTATTTGTGTCTCAGTGTGCCTGTGCGTGTGTTTATATTTGCTTTGTGTGAGAGCACACATGTATTTGTATGCGCATGCTGAGCCTTTTTCCTTTCAGTGCTGTATTTTTTGCATCTAAATGTATGGTCCAGGGTGACAGAGAGAGCAAGAAATAGGGGAATGCAAGAGCTGGACTTACTGTGATAGAGATTTCAAAGTGGTGTGTGAGCTGTTGGGCAGTTTTATTTTTTATTTTATTTATTTTTTTATCCTGCAGGAGAGAGCAGCAGGCGTAGGCTGTTTCTCCCATGTGTGGTCTCTCTTGAGCAGAGCAATGTTATTTTCTACCATGCAGAGAGGGTGGTTACATGCCAGAGAGAATGAGAGAGAAATAAAGATAGAATAAAGACAGAAAGAGCTTTGACTCAAAAGACTGCTCAGATTGACACATTTCTGTGAGCGCTAGTGGGTTTGCATCATTTCAACACAGAGGCAAGCTGACTTTGAAATTTATCTTTGTTGTGTTGTGATATAAAAGTCCCTAAATTCTATACCTCCACATGCACCTTGCAAGTGTGTGGGTATCTGTGGTTTTGGTGTGCAAACAGAGAGAAAGTGATTTTTACAAAGACTTCTCTACAAAGTGCATGCAAACCGAGCTGCACTCTTAGGTCTATTCATTTTTAACGTTCCCTTGCAGAGAGTATTAGAAACAGTGGAAGTGCTCCCTCTGACTCTGTGAGCTGAGGAAGCTTAGTGGTTACTGGTTTCTCCATGACTGGATTTGGCCCTCCACCCTCTAAAAGCCTTACAGACAAACAGGAATTCTCCACAGCCTGGCCCATTTTTTTGTGTGTTTTACATTATATACAAGTTATTTGTGTGCAGCTCACCCAGATCCTTTCTGACCCATATTTTGGCAATGAAAATAGTTACTGACCTTCTCTTTGTTTCGCCCTCCTTACGAGAGCCAGTCTGTTGCCGTGATTAGTTCACTGCCTCCCAGCACTCCTCTGTCAGACCAGGCTCAGCTCCAGCCCCCCCCCATAAACACATTTAGATACACACACACACACTGTATATGTGCATGCATGCAAATGCAGGCCAGGCGCCATGCCATTCTTTCCCAAGGCTTTCCACTGGCTCCTCACCTGTCGCCCCAGGTCTCTATCTGTGGTACTCAACATGTGTGTCAGGACAGGGCCTGCGAGACCATGGCCTCACCAGTTTGTTTGTTTGCTGCATTGACGGGTGGAGAGCAGGGACGTGGGTGCAAGAAATTAGCACAAGTCAAATCAGATTAATTAATCCCCAACTCAAACTGTTAGCCGAGAAGTCGTGTTGAATTAAAAATCAAATTAGCCCTGGCGCCTGCCGGTAAAGCTGTGGTGTGTGCCTGCCAAGCTACAATGACACACACCCACAGAAGGCAGCTGCTCATAGGCTTTGCTGATGGATGGATGTATGGATGGATGGAGAGTTGGAAGAAGAAATTGGTGCTCAAGGACTAGAGGGATGGGGGAAGGGGAGTTTAGTGACTTTGCCACCCAATGTGTAAGCCTCTCCTGGGGCAGAAAGCTGTCTGTCCTCCACTGGGTGCTGCTCCACAGGCCTCACACCACTTGCACTCTGCAGGCTCAGTTATGTCGCTGCATTAGGCCTTTCAGCAACTCTTCACCTTGATGGTTTACATAACACACTTACACACATACACATCTTGAGTCTGGGACTCAACCCAGTTTTTAGCAAGCTCCTGTTTCTCAGCTTGACTATTAAAAGCATAAAGAGAAAGGAAAGGGAAATTCCATTTTTATATAACTTGGATCTCATTATCATAGCTTTAACCATCCTTCCTGTCAGTAATAATAACAACATTGTGTTCATCAGATTAAAGTTCTGAGAATCTGGCAACATCACTGAGAAGAGATCCAACCTGACAAGAAACATAAACAGTCTGAAAGTCAAACAGGTTTTAAAGAAACCCCACTGAGACTTATTTGGAAAAGAAAATGAATCCATCACAAACGTTCATTCTGGATCAACTTTGACCTACTGTACTTGTAATAGTTTTTCTCTATAATGAGGGATTTTCACCAGCAGTTTAGATTTAAATTAAAGTAATTTTTAAAGTATTGTCATTTGCTACAGATGTTTAATTCAGTATGACTCTTCCTTTGTTTGGTATGCTCTGTGATCCAAACAATGACTGTCAGAATAGTTTTATGTCTGTTTATGTCCATGTACTAACACTCCCACAACGGGAATTTGACAGTGCAAGTTTTGGCGATGCACCGGTTGTTGTTTATCAGGTATTGTGTGCTAGATGGTTAGTTTTTAAAGCTTTGCAATCGCTGCATGATTTTTATTAATCTGATACACAGCAAATTTTATTTATTTAACCTGTGACTTCTCTCCCCACGATGTACATGTCAAGCATGTGGCCATAATGTGAGTTCACACTGAAGTAGGGCTGTGTGGTATGGCCAAAAAATGTTCTGTCCATTTTAGTTAGTCTTATGGATGATTCACAATTTCAAGTAGTGAACATCTCATGATCTGTGAGCTGCTCGTTCTGAACAATAATCTGGGATTCGTACACAGCCTAGCTATGTTAATGGAGAACAAACAACGTTGTTCGGACCGATCCACACAAGGCTACTCTTGGACAGGGTTAGAGGGAGGGGGAAGGGAGACGGACCGGGAAATTGGAACGTGGGAGCAAGAGGGATAGTATTTCTGGCATATGCTAACTACCTAACTAAATATGCTAACTAAATTGTGGCCACAAAAATGACAGTAACACCCCATTTGTAACAAACTGAAACAGCGTCTTCAGCAATATATGCATGCATATATGCATTTCGGTATAATGTATGTGTGTTTGCGAGGTTGTGAGTGTGTCTTTTAGATGGATTGCAGAGCTGTGCAAAGTAGTAAAAGTCTCATCTATCATACAGGGTGGAGCTTCAAAACACACAACACTTGTTTGATTCAGAACAACATTCATTTCAATTATGGCACATTAGTTCAGGGGGGTATATTATGCTCCACTAGTGTTCCTGTACTCCATTTATCATTCATGCTTGTATGGCTTGTAGCTCTTGATCACTGAAAAGAAGTAGTACACAAGCAGGGAACTAAATGTTTATTTTCTCTGTGCTTTTAGTTTTGAGTTACTTGTTTTGAAAGATGCAACAAATGTGGGACATAATCTAGAGGTGTACGCAATTATTAGATTACTCATATATTTGTATTTTATCATTGTTCACATATAAGCATATGCTTTTGTGTGAAGTATTCTCTTTCTCTTGGCTGGTTAGAACCATACTGGTGGCTCCTACAATAAGCCTTAGATCTGTATTTTCATTGGTGTGTGTGGGTGTGTGTGTGTGCGGCCATGCCATCAGGAGTTTATAGATGATGGATGATGGATGCTGTGAGAGACAATAGAAGCCTAAATGAAAGAGCAACTGTTCTGTGAATGTATGCACATGGGCAAAAATTGGTCAGGTGCTTAGAACAAAAGTGTACATACATTTTATCATGGCACAAATGGCATCATTTACACAACGTTCAGTTCAACAAGTCTTTCACACACACTTGTGCATCCTCACCTACCCACATCTTCTACTCAGCAGACCTCCAGGTGTCCTTTAATGCCTGTTAAACTCGCTTTCATTCATGTGGCAAACCTCTTCTCCTCACATTTTCCCACAGAGTCTCTTACTCCCTTTCCCCCTGGCCACTGGCATCTTTCACCACCCATAGTAACACACAGCTTCCTCCTGGCAACACTGTGCCGGACCCCTGCCATCACCATAATGCTGCCAACCCGTCTCCATGGCAGTTTGATTGGCAGATGCTGAGATGGATGCCCTTTTCAGCCAATGGCAGATCAGAGTCGGGTTGTCATGCGCTGTGAGACCCTACAATGGTCCGGCTGACCAGCTGAGGATGGTACTGGAAAGAAGGGGTGAATGCAACACAACGGCCGCACATAAACACACACATCGCATGGGATCATTCAGCAGCACAAAGCGTATGGGGTCCCTACTCTGGCTGTCAGTACTATTGTGATGTATCATTTATGTCGCTATTGTGTGGCCTTCTCTTGAAACATGTTGACAGAGGCATTATTCTGGCTTTTGACAGATTCCCATACATTCACAGGCTTTTAATAACACATGTTAATGCTCCAATAGGTTTATGACAGGTATTAAGAATTGCTGCATGAAATATGACCCTTTAATGGGCTTGCTCTCCAAATTATTTAGGGTGGTGTACATTGGATTTCTAAGTCTGAGCCAGCGGGAGAATGATTGGTGGTTAAAGGGCCATTATCTGTGTGAGTGTGCAAATACGCACACACCACGAACATGCACAAAAGATGTGCATCATAAACATTAATCTCTGCTTTTTAAATGAGACCCACTTTTCTCAGTTAGATTATAAAGTACATAGTGAGTAGTGACAAATATGAATTCCCTAGACAAAAATCTAATAATCTAATCTCCCTACAGCACATTACGCTACTTTGTGGGGTTTTCATTAACGCTGCGAGCACACTGCTATGCATACACATGCATTTTAATTGTGGTTGCTTTTGTTGTGTATGTGCAGGCATACAGTCATGTGCCTGTGTGTTAGTGGCTCGGCATGAATGCTGTGCGTGCTGCGGTATTAAAGTCGTACATGAATTTATTAACAACAATCGTTCCAGTAAAGTAAAAGCCAGACGAGTTCATGAGATTTATTGTTGGTAGAAAGGAAGCAACAAGCATGCAGATTCTTTTTGCCTCCAGGGACTTACACATATTTTACCACTGACATCTTGTCAATCAGAATTCTTGCCGCAAAAACATGTTTAACTGTCTTGAAATCATATTAAAAAACATTTAGCAGGAATGCAAATACAGTCAAACTAAACACAAACTACTCAAACTAATAGTTTCCTGTTGTTCCCTGAGCCAGACAGGCCTGAAGGACAGCTGTGGAATGAGTGCAAAACACAGTAGCTATTTGCTACTGACCAGATGTCAAATGGTGTGTATGGATTTCGGTAAATGTGCACATAAAATTGAATGGTCTAGTCTCTTGAATCCTTGCAACTCTGCCACAAAGCCTAACTCTCAGTTCTAATGCCAGTTCGACCGGCTCCTGCTGCAGTGTTAAGTTGCTGCCAGGCTGAGCCACCGATTGCCCATCTGCTCCATCGGGGAGAATTCTCACTCCATCTATTTGACTTGTTTTGAGCTTGGCTGTGGAAAGCTCATTAGCTTTGCAAAGTGAGATATAGAGACATTTTAAAGAGGACACAGACTGATGTGAATTAAAGTGTTTACATATTTAAAGAAAAGAAAGACCAGTCAGAGCGGAAAAATGTGGAACCGTCTTTTTTACTCGAGACATGGGTAGACTGAATATGAATAAATAAGAGGCGGTGAACTTCCCACTTCTTTTTTATGGGGTGCTTTAAAAATTCACTACAATTACCAGCAGAGATTGATGTCGGGGTGACACTCCTACAACCAATATATGACCCTTAAAATCCAGACACACCCATTTCCTGTGTTTCCATGTATCTGATTGAGTTTGTGTGTGGGCATGCCCAAGAGTGCATGTACAAGGCTTTGCATGCGCATGTATATGTGTGTGTGGGTTCATATTTATGAAACAGGCTCTGCCCAGTCATACCGTGGGAGTTAGCAGGTCATCTTCCCCTGCCATTAATCACTGCCGACAGCTCATAAGTGCCCAATCTGCATGTGAAAGAACTGCATGTGTTTGTATGTGTGAGCGTGCATGTATTTGCATATGTGTGTTTGACTGCGGATGTGTGGTTGCAACAGTCCTCCAAGATCCCCCTGTGGCTGCTTATTGAATTAGAAGTGGCCTCTGCTGATGCTTATCTAACATGCAGCATGAATGCATCACTGGTGGCATTTGTACTGCAGCTACAACTTCTGTCATTATCCGCTCATTAGGTGAATTCTGCATGCAGCTGATGGTGTGATAACGAGACGGAATATGGATAACAAAATATCACAGTTGATGAAGCGTAAAAGGCTCCCACTAAAAATTACGATATTGAAAATTTGGTAAACAACAAATTTATAGGCAAGTTCTTCCTATCAATCACCCAGCATTGGGTAGCTTTTGATCAACACAAAGATTTGATAGGGGATCTGGGCCACCGTATAGCTCGCTGAGTTAAGGCGTTACCATGTGGGCGCAGGTCGCCAGCAGCGGTCATGAGTTTGAGTCCGGCTCAAGACCCTTTGCTGCATGTCTCTCTCCTCTATACTCCCTTTCACCATGTCTCTCTCTCTCTCAATAAAAATGGGAAAAACTCCCCAAAAAAATACTTAAAAAAAAGATTTGATAGGGGATCTGGAGAATTTGGGGGAAACAAGAATTAGAAAAGTGGAGATGAACAAGGCACAAAAATTAAGCTACCGGAGATGGTAGCTTAGAGATGCTAACAAAGAGCTCAGAGGTCAACTGAGTGAAGAGTAGTAAGTAATGAACAGTTTTTTGCAGTTAGTGTGACCCAAGTGAACAAGGACACAGGAAGAGCTTTGTTATATATTCTCATTTCACCGTGACAAAAGAGCCTGTCTCTCTATTTCTCTGCTCATTCCCTGAACCGAACCAGGAATGTCCAAGCTTTTTTTTTTCTCGTCCAGGTTCACTAAAGCTTGTTGCTTTACTGGAACATTGTGGATTTGGATCACATTGAATAATAGTGAGTTTTCGCTCTCTCTCCACACCCAGACATGAAAGGAGTATGGGATCGTTATTTGCATTTTTATGCCTGAGTGTATTTTTCAAGTGGGAATAGAAATTCTACGAGCGGTGTCAAGTCCCAGTGCTGCTGTGTCCTGGAGTGCATCAGTCTGCCTTTTCATCTTCACCCGAGCCAAACTGCTCTCTGCTTTTCTTTGGCCATACCTTCAGTCCTTACCTCTCTCTACCTCTTTTTCTGCATTGGTTTCTTTCTCTATTTGATTTTTTTTTCTTAATTTTCCTGATTTTCTCAGGATGTTTTGCTCACTTTTTCCTCCAAGTGTTAAATTCTGTTTGTTTTCACTTCGTCCAGTAACTGTTAATTTTACCACAGAGGGTTGCATTACAAGAGTTTGTCAAGTGTAAACGCAATGCTCTGTCTAACATGTTGCAGATGCACTACTACACACCTCTTTTTCTCATTAGTGACGGCATTGCAAAAGTAAATACTCTTTTGGATGAGTGATTAAAGTGACTGATTGATTGCTTCTGTTCTTCAGTGGTTACATTGGCCATAGCTGTTGTCTTTCTCCTCCTGCCATCCCCTCTGCTCAGGCTCCTGCTCGATTCCATCGCATCACTCCTCTCTTTCCGTTTGTCTTTGCAGCTTTCCAGATAGTGTTTCCATTGCCACGAGAGCTAAGCTTGTATTATGCACAACTGTAGGGATTCTCAAATTGCACCATGGCAATGTGGTGAGAAATATTCACAGCGCTTTTTTCTCTTCTCCTGCCACAAAATTGGACAATTAGTGCCAAAACTGTTGTCTTGACTGCTTTGCTTGCGACAGTAAATATGTGGCATGTATCAGCGAGGAAATTGCTCTGGATGTGGCACTCTTTCATGTCAGAGGGGGTTAAAAAGAGACAAAGATGTATGGATATGTCCCTGCATGCTTCCTTCAGTGCGACATAAGGCCAGCACGGAAACAATTTCTGCAGCTGTATATGTCAGCAGTAAAGATAGGGTGCTGAAGAGATCTTGCTCAGGCAAACAAGATTGCAATAATCCTCTGCGGTAATGTGTGTTTCTTTGTGTGAGGGTTCATGTGTGAGGATATGCTTAAGAGTAAATTATGGCCATTACACAGTGAAGTTGTAGCCAAGGTGATTGGAGAACAGTGGTCCTATTAGTGGGTGATTACACTCATTCTGTTATTACACACCAGCCGCTCCTTAGCGTGGTTAAAGGCTGCTTTGCCCGACACCTCGTAAATCTGACACGTTAGGACCACACACTGCATGTACTCGCACATAATGAGACAATATGTTGTCATGTGAAAATGTTGTAAATCATGTCGCTTTGACAATTATTCACTTTGAATTCCAGTTCAAGAATTTGATGTGATGAGAAAATTTACAATTTCTGGGCTGAAGTAAACCTTTGGAAATGCCATAGGGTAAACAAATCAATGCTTGGTGCTCGCTGTAAAAACAAGCTTGTTTTTCTTAGTTTTTCATCCGACAGCAATGATAACTAGGTTTGTTTGTACCATCGCACACACACGCATCAACATAAATTTCATGCAGCGATACAAATACGCACACACACACAGCTGGCCTAGTCAAACAGAAACATTTACGGTGCTGTCGACATTGTGTATTTATGGATACAATCTGTGAGGTCAGATTTATTACTGTCAGAAATGGGCGGAATTATTTCTCTTTAAATAATTAGTTTTGAACCACACATACACACACACACACATACACAGTCTTTGCATATTGATTTGCACATTGATTCTGGGGATATTAAAGCTTCAGTGTTATTAATCACTGCTGATTATACTTTCAGTGATGTGAGTTATGATTGAGAG
>OMNN01051364.1:0-10075 GCA_900302755.1 Chromis chromis
ACTTCATTCGGTCCAATTACTTATAGTTTTAAAGGTTTATTCCACCCAAATATTACCTAGGTTCTATAACTTGTGATTTTAAAGGTATATTCCACCCAAAATACCACTTTCTGCTTATGCACTTATAGTTTCAGAGGCTTATTAAACCCCAAATACTATATTGTGCTTGTAGTTTTAAAGGGTTATTCCACCCAGTTGCAGCCCTGCTATGACGGCTAAAAGGTAAAGGAGGTGTCTGCAGGAGCCACACCTGTTCCACACCGCAGCAGGTCTGTCCAGGTGTTTCCCATTCTGTGCTTTGCTGCAGTGGTTTCGGTGCTTTCCAGTCCGGGACAGCTTTGCAGCAGCAGCAGCAGTATCTCTGTCGTCCCTCTGTGATTCATGACAGTGTTTCAGTGGGCTCTTTAAGAGGAGAGCCTCTCTGCATCTGCTGATCTGTCAGCCGGAGCGGTGCCGCCCTCCCGCACATCCTGCTGCACCTCGGGGACCGACGGACACCCGGCGGCTTGTCCCGGGACTCAGCCAGCCTCCCTGCGCCTGGATCGGCTCTGGATGATCGATGTTAACATGCTCCGGGCCCGGCGTCCTCTGCGGCCGGCCAGGTATGGAAGGTAACCGGACTGCTGGTTAGTTGTTATCGGCGGATCGCATCATACATGTTTGATGATCCAGACATGACACTTCCTCCTGATCCGCGATGGGCAGCTTCTCCGGGCTTCTAGCAGCGTGTCTCCCCTCACCGTAGCCGGTCGGTCCGGTTCAGCCGGTTGGGCGTCAAAGAGGAAGCAGCAGCAGTTTGAGCAAGTGAGTGTGAGATCATAAACAGGGATGCACCGCTCACCAAGTTTCCTGCAGAATAATGTGAGATGTGAGCCCCAAAACTAACCAGAATGCACCGCAGCTGCCTCAATAGCAGCCTCCACACTGACAGAGTGTAATCATTAAATGTGTGTCCATCAGCATGTCCTCGGTGCTGGGAGAGCTGAGCCTGGCTGAGCTGCCCATGGAGAGCTGGATGTCTCAGCTGCCCTGCGCTCTGTGGGACACCCCCCTGTACCACCTGGCCATCCCAGGTAAGCTGCCATAACACAGCACACTGTGGAGGGTGGAGGCTTTCAGTGTTACCACAATGACAAATGTGCAGTTTAAGGTGGCAGTGAGAAAGCTCAGTGTGCTGCAGCTTAAGAAAACACATGCAAATGGACGGAAGGCAAACAAATGAGGTAAACATCTGCATCAGACAACAAATACAACACATATACAGCATCATAAACTGTACTAAAAACACAACCAAATACAGAAAAGCATGCAAATTCAGACAAGATAGCTAAATGTCGGAACATGCTGCAAATTAGGGTTGTTGCAATATACCGGTATTGATGATAGCCATGATATTTAAAGATTAAAACACTGACATCATGTTATTTGATAATACAGTAAATAATCCAGCATCAGTATCTGTCTGAGGACTGTATTACAAAGCAGGATTAAAGGTTAGCGAGGTTCAACTTCAGGTTTATCGCTGGGTTTTTTAGGGTTTCTGTGGTGCTTCACTACTTTACAGGGTAAATATGTTTGAGATATCTGTGTATTATTAGTCCTCTTGGAAAATGGCATCACCATTCCTAGAAAATCATGTGGAACTAAGGGATCATTGATATTAAATATAGGAAATACACTGTAAAAACAACTTCTGTAGAAAGAAAAAAGTGTAAATATAGGAGCAAACGTGCCAGAAAACATACATTAAAAACAGTGGAATATTGTAATGTTTAAAAACTGTAGAAATATTGGCAATATCTGTAAAACACTGATATTTTTTAGCTGATTTAAATGCAGTAAAACTGTAATTTTACCGCTGTGCATTGTAAAAGTACACATTACTGTTTGTAATATACACATTTTTCATTGGGATATTATGTATAGATTTGGCCCTATTTTTTAATCAGCATGTTAACACGTTATTTCTAATTTCTAATTTAACAAAACAGGGCAGTCTGTAAAATAACATTAAAAAAAGTTATTTATCATATTTCTGTCCTTAATATACCGAATTTTTCTTTCAAATAACAGCAAATATCTGTGCAATACTGTTTTTTGCTGATTTAAATATAGTAAAAAATAGTGTGATTTCGAAGTCAAACATCATAAAAGAACTAATTATCATTCATAAAAGTACAGATTTTTGTTGAGCACATTATTTACAACTTTGGCCTGTGTTTGCTTTCTGGAAATTAATACTTTATTCTGTGATTTTACTAGTTATTTTCTGTAATTTCACAAAACGGGGATAATTTTTAAAATAACAATAAATTATTATTTTTTTTAAATACAGTTAAAGACAACAACTATAGGGGGAAAAAAAGATTGTATTCAAAATTACAAAAGTAACTTTGTGCAAAAATTCAATATGAAAATGCATCTTAAAAGAGCATTTCCTATTTCAGTGACAGTTTAGACTACTTCTACTACTACAACAGTGGAAACTTTTACATTTTTGCTTTGCTTTTTTTTTTTTTTGCTTTTTTCCTTTTGGCTGCAACAATTTCAAAACAATCATTCTAAAAGCCTTACAGTGCTATAATAATAAAAGAGAGACTGATAAAAACACTAAATGTGCTTTTGGACCTATAAGATTTGCAGGAAGCCTTCTAACTGGTTTGAATTATGTTTAAATATTTAAATATTTGTTCTCTGCAGACGTAAGAATGAGGCTAAAACTGTCTGATAAGAAAAGTCTGCATCCAAGCAGCGCACTAATGTAATTAACTCACGCTTTAATGATGGGGCTGGGAAATTGATAAGTCTATTTACTTACACACTCACACACTCAGCATTTTGTTCCTTCCTGTCTCTGGCTGCAGCAGCGGTGTACTTTCAGCCTGTATTATATTTTTAGGTTCTTTGTATTGGTTAATGGTTATAGTATGTTCTCCTTGTGGGAATTCTGTGGCTCTAGACTTGTCCATGTTTGTGATTGGTGATCTGGAAACTGCCCCTTTTAATTGAACGCACTAAAAGCTAGATTCAGAAATTCATCCTGCATTGATTTAATAAGTTGATAACCAGCTTTGAAATCCAGGCTATATTGAACTTGCTTCATGGTTCAGGCCCTAGTTGACCCTCCAACATAGTAGGTGATTTCACTATATTGATGGCAGATGTCTGGACTTGTGGGTCTTTTGATTATCAGTTTATTTGTTGCCTTTTCTCTGTCCATTTAGTTAATTAATTGTCCTTTTTGTACACTTTAGTACGGTTATGTTTACAGACTCTCTACAAAGCCAAACCAGATTTCTATAGCTACATTCCTTTCGTGTGTTGTGAAATTTGTTGAGCTCTCAGAGCCGCCGCAGCTATTACATGAACCAATCATGTCTTATGGTGATTAAGTGTATTATGTTTGCCCCATTTAGGCAGCCACAATGCAATAACCTACTGTCTGGATATGAACGACAGATCCCCCGTTGACCTCATGCAGCCAGACCTGCTTCAAAAGCTGGACAAATACATGAAGCCCCTCATTCGCCCCTTTGTGTACAAGTGGGCAATAACACAGGTAATAAATCGCACCAGCTGGTTATCCTCCTATAATAATTATAGCTCCTATAATGAATTCTGCTTGTGATGTCTTGCAGGAGTTCACTATAAAGCAGCAGCTGGACTGTGGGGTCAGATACTGCGACCTGAGAATCGCTCACCGGCCCAACGACAGCTCCACCGATCTGTACTTCTACCACGGAGTTTACACCACGCTCACTGTGGAGGTGAAGGAACGGCATACAAATGATGTTGTCACGTTAATGCTCATTTGCATTTAGAGAAGAAGCAGCAAGAGGTCCAAGCTCAGCAAACACTGACACTAAATCCTCCTAAAAATTCCATTAAAACCTTAAGTTTGCTGTTTCATTTGTCATGTCCATGTTAAAAAAAAACACTTTACATAATATTCATAATTTTGGATGCTTTATTTTTAAAGCGACCCTACATGCCTTTTCCTGAACACTATGACCAGAAGTGACAATTGAAAAATAATAGAACATGTTAAAATGTAGTGTAATACAAGCAAAAATAATGAAGAGTCATAAAGTTAGTGAACTTCGATATGGAGCAATATCTGTCAAGTTTGCTAACACCAGCCACCATAAGCTGCCAGATCAAGGAAGGCTGTGTTAGCAAAACCACTGAGTTGTGCAAACTGAGTGAGGATGATTTTTTACATCTAATGAATTAAACTTTGATTTTTTAAGTTATGTAGTTTTACTTAACGGCACAGGATATATCATTGGTACTCCTGCACATCCGTTTCATGAGACACATGCATAGGAGACGGACAAGCATATGGAAAAGTTTCACATAGACTTCCACACACGCTGTCGAACTTATAAAAATACATTATAACGTCCAGAAATACATTATTCACAACATTTTGGTGCCAGACCGTCATCAGGCAAATGGTTTGTTACAAAGAGAAGCCATCTTAAAGAGGCAATGGCTGTAACTCTGCAACCATTAAGCTTCCCCTCGTACTATCGGAAGGCATGACTCCCAAAACATCATCCTAATGAACAGACAGTTAGACAACACTTTATATTGCAGCACTCATAAATGTACCCCAAAATTGTTCACTTTAAATGGGTAAAATACTATGATATGAATGCCTAAAACCGCATTCCGCCAAAAAAACATGCATCTCCAAACCCCTGCAGAATGTAGATGAACCTACGGGGATACATTTGGCAAGTAGGGGAAAAAGCAATTAAGACAGTGTGCAGGAATCTGTTTAAGACTATTATTGTGTACAGGAGCAGCAGCCTCTTTTTAATGTGAGATCCAATGTGTTGAAGGACAATTTTACTAGGGCTGTGTTCAACAAAAGAAAATTTTGAAATCATACTTACTCTTTAATCAATCGATTGGTTGCAGGGGAAAAAATGTTATCTCCAAATGTAGTAAATGGGCTGCAGTACACTGAGTGGACTATCTGTTAGCCTAAAACTATTATAGATAAACATAAGAACCTAGCATATGCAGCATATTAAATTACTTTCGAGTTATTTGATTTGAAAAGTCTTATCATGATGTATTTTTTCCGTTTTGATGAGAGTGGAGGCTTCACATGGTCCAGTTGTATCTGCTGCTACAGGCAAACACTGGAGCTGCCGAGGCTCGTTATATAAGATTATTCAACCAAACATATTAAAATATGCCATTTGTGATATGTTTATACCCAAAGATTCAAGCATTAAGAATTGACTTAACATCCTAACACAGATACATTAACCTGTGTATTTTTAGATGTTAGTTGCTATGCTGACATTTTCACCATCAGTTTGGACAAAATGCAGCAACACCAGCAACTTCTTTGACATGGTGTCAATGAGTTCGTAGCAGACTCCGAGAAAACATTAAAAATGTTAGGGCGAGCAGTCTTGATTAGGTTGGACGAGTTCATTTTCTGAAAACAGTTATGTGACACAATTATACTTCTGTAATAAAAATCAATCAATCCATGTGAATATCTTCACATTTAACTCCTGGATGAAAGTCATGCACCAAATAGCAAAAAAGTTTAAAAGTATTTCAGGTACCTTGTATGATGACTCCAGTGTATTTCAATCTCCTCTGCCCTCCTGCAAAGCTGCACTGTGTTCAGAAGAAAAACAAACTAATCTATCCAGAGCACTTTTGGCAAGTTGTTACAGACTTTGATATTTTCATCTTGTTGCAGACTCAAGTGCTGAAGCCAAAAATCAGTCCTGCCTGATAACGGCATCTGGCAGTGTTACAGGTTTCTTGAGCGCTGCAAGGTTTTAAAATAAGGCTATGACTTGTAAATGGAACCATGTCTTTTTTGCTGACAGACCGTCCTGATGGAGATAAGAGAGTGGCTGGACGCTCATCCCAAAGAGGTGATCATCCTCTCCTTCAGCCACTTCCTCGGCCTGAGCCAGGAGCTGCACATGCTGCTGCTCACAACCATCCGCAACGTGTTCACCTCCAAACTCTGCCCCAAAACGGTATAGCTGTCCTTCCTGTTTTGTTTAAGAATTTAAAAACCAAGTCTCATCATATTTTACATTTTTCTTATTGTCAGCAAATCTCAGAAAACAGCTGTGAATCCATTGTCGCATGTGTCTTATTCCTCTGTGCAACGGAGCTCCACTGTGGTCCAAACACTATTACCAACACATCAGTGAGGCACACTGATGCACCAGATGTTCACTGTAGTTTATTTTTACTCAATCAGATGTAAATCAATGAACCACAACATTAAAACCATTTACAGTTGATGACATTGATCATTTCATTATAATGCAATCCCTAGTGCTTTTGTATAAAGCGACTTTTTCTGGTTCTTGAAGACATTTCATCTTCATCCAAGAGGCTCCCTCCCTTCTACCTGACTGGTGGGGAGTCCCAGGTGTTTATTCTCACCCCCAAATCACATGGCTTACCCCTACGATCCAAGACTCACATGTCTCAAGGCGTGAATAGTTGTGAAACTGCCTGGAGACAGGTTTCAGGACTGTATTATAAGTACCTGATAAGTGGACTTGTAGACTCCCTCTTCTGTTAAGAGATGATGTTCCAATTCAACACAGATGACTTTCACCCATCTTTCTAACCACCTATCTTCTTTGTCTAGAATGTTATATTGCTGCTCTCAAAGGAGTGACCCTTACCCTATAGATGCAGGTGGATTGCCGTCAGATGTGAGAATAAATACCTTGGACTTCCTGGTCGGTTAGAAATTCGGAAATCTCTTGGATGAGAGGTTAAACATCTTTAAGAAACAAAAAGATGTCTGGTTTTTTCTACTGAAGTAATTTGGATTACCAGGATGTAGCTGACTAGGAATCAACGCAAACAATAGTATGTTCTGCTGGGAAGCCTTGGGGCCTTGCATTCGAGTGGGCGCTACTTTGATACGTACCACCCACCTAAACATTGCAGACCAAGCACACCCACCCCACTGCAACGGACTCCACCGCATTGTAAAAAGTGGTCAGGAACGGTTTGAGGAACACGACAAAGGGCCCAAGGTATTGACCCGGCCTGCAAACTCCCCAGATCCCAATCTGATTGAAGCAAGCCTAATTCATTGAGGGCCCACCCAGCAACCCACAGGACCTAAAGGATCCACTATCAGCATCTTGGTTCCAGATGCCACAGAACATCCCAGAGGTTCTGTCTTTATGCCTCGAAGAGTCTGAGCTATTTTGGCGCCACGAGGAGGACCCACACAATATTAGGCAGATGGTTTTAATATTGTGGTGTGCACTATTCTGCTGTAGATGGTCACTGGAGCACCAAATGTGTATTAGTCTGGGGCTGAAAATAGTCCCCAACAAATACACCACATACTCCTGTTTGAGTATCATTTAATAAAAACTACAGTGTCCATGAAACCAGATATTTGTTACATCTTTTATCGAGATTTATTGAACATTGACATATTCAGTAGGAACCAATAAGCCTGAGGCTGACAGTATTCAGACAAACACATCACTGGTTTGGTATTTTTTAATAGGATTTGTTGATAGGAAGAATACTGAATAATACCAACCTCATCCTTAAAAGTCGCACAGAAGTGAAACTAAGCCCATTATGTTGTTGCTTTCAGGAACCCTTAACTCTTCGAAACCTGTGGGCTTTAGGCTACCAAGTGATTGTGTCCTATGAACACACTATTTCCAGCTGTCACAGTGAACTGTGGCCACACATTCCTTACTGGTGGGCCAACAAATGCAAAGCTGAGGCTCTTATCGAGGAGTTCGAACACAGGAAACAACACGGCAGACCAGGTAATTTAGGGTTGACTTATAACGTCAGACACATGCAAGGAATAAAATGAATTTGTCACTTTAATTATTAATAAAAATGTGTGTGTATTTTATGTTGCAGGAGGTTTCTTTGTCACAGGAATCAATCTGACAGAGGACCTAAAGTACATCTGCACACATCCGACAGAGTCCCTGAAGGACTTGGTGACGTCCACGTATCCGACGCTGCTTGGCTGGGTTAAAGAACAAACTCCCGGCTCCAGAGTCGGCTCTCTCAACATCATCGCCGGGGACTTTATCACAGAGAGCCACTTTGTACCGACTGTCGTTACACTGAACGAGAAACTACTGAAATGGTCTTCATGACTTTTCACCAATAAGCATGATTCTCCATCAAACAAAAAAATGTGAATCCACAGCATGAAACACACTCGAGCTTGTTTTGTTAAGGGTGTCAGAAAAATACTTGAATTATTCATTTAAACATTAATGCACTTGCTGGACGCAGTGACATGTGCATTTCAGTCTGAAAGCTGCTTTTTTGATATTTTGACCTGCACTTGTTTGTTTACATTCAGTTCACTATTTATGCAATGTACTGTATCAGTTTTCACAAGTCAGCGAGGCGGCCAGGTTTATGTTACGCTGACCAAAGCAATAACAATACAACTAATCTCATCTTAATGTAGGCATTTTAGACCAGTAAGCACAAACTATGTATTCAATGAGCACATATGACTGTAATGTAGGACACAACCTTTTATAATTATAAGCAGTAAAACTGTATCAGCTACAATACGCTTATTTAACCATAGAGAATGTAGAGAAGACATGAAACTTATGCAAAATGCATGGAAAGCTTATTTGCATGAACCCAACCTTGACTGTTCTACTACTTTAGCCAATAGGTTCAGCCTTGATTCAACATGACGCTGCACCGCTGTGCCTGTGGAGAAAAGCTTTTCCAATAAACATGAGCATTTTTAAGCAAAATATCTCATTTTATTCAGATGATAATAGGTTTTCAATTAATTTAGTAAGTGTAGTTCATAAGGCTTTTCCTCTCTATAAACCTCTCCGTCTGAACTGACCATTTGTTTAGTTGCACAAATGAGGTCACCATGTGTTCAGTGTTTTTGGCCACAGGGAATGTCAAACCATGGGGTCCCTAAAGGGCCACAGAGGGGAAAAAAGCTTTTGTTTTCTCCTGCAGTGTGTGTTTCTATAGAATTGGTTGTATTACATCACCTGTGTGAAACGCTGCTGCGACTCTGGGGTCAGCCCAGTGCCATCGTAATGGCCAACAAGAGGAAAAACAGGTGTATGATTCATGAAAAACTTTCCTACTCAGATGAGTTTATTGTCACAGCCACAAAATATTTCCCTCTGTCATTTTTTTATAAAATTAGGAATATAATTCTTATAATACCCAACTGTGAGGTTTAAAGATATTTACAACATAAGGAAAATTCCTACTAATGCTAGATAACGGTCATTAAATAATGTATTTAGTCTTAAGGCTTAGTGTGCCACTGGAAAATCATAGACTGTGTGTTGTTTGATTAATGAGGAATAATTATTAACTTTTTTCATACAGCACTTTTCCAAAAGTACAAAGCAGACATTAAAATACAAAGGGTAAAAACAGAGAAGACAAAAAGCAATATGTAAAATAACCACAGTAAATTGATGCACCAGTTAAAAGAAGGCCTATGAAAAAAGGAAACAATAAATCCGGTCACCTGTGGTCACAAGGTGAGATTCAGGAACAGTGAAATGTTCCTGCCAGTGATCAGGCTTGTAAAGTGTTAGATAACTGGGCGCTAACGCTCCAAAAACAACCAATAAAATCTTAAAATCTGTTCTAAAATTTACTGGGTACCAATGAAAACCAGCAAGAAATGGAGTGATGTGGCCACTTCTCCTAGAAGAAATAAAAGGCAATCAATTTGAATTATATTGCTTCATTAAAATATATTACATTTGCATCATGAAGGATGCTAGAATTTGCAGATTCTGCTTCGTAATTCTGTTAAAAGGTGAGTAAAAGTTGAGTTATAAAACTGAAATCCTAAATTAATCCCAATTAGGCATCTTCCTTTTAGGGTTTCACTGTTTCTCTTCTGTGATCACTTTCATTTAAAGAAATGAAAACCACCTCATAATGCAGCAACATGACTGACCAGCGAGTCTCCACCGGTGCTAGTATGATATATATGCAAATAAGGTATTTTATTCACTATGCTGCTTTAAAATTAATGTGATTTTTTAATTGGAAAATGCATATT
>OMNN01051365.1:0-79983 GCA_900302755.1 Chromis chromis
GTAACCCTGGAACTAGAGAGAGTCTGATCAGTGTTTAAGCCATATATTAGTATCCTCCATGTTTGATAGTAACTTGGTCTCTGATGCAAATTCAATTACCTAAGAGCATGAATGGTTACATGTTGAGGTCTTTTGTTATGCAGGCTTGTCATAGATCATAGATCAAAGGACGGCTTTGCTAAAACCTTTTTTTGAGTTTATATGACACCAGTTAAACTAAAGTAACTAAAGTAAAATAAACTCAACCTTTTATTATGCAGACACTGAGTTAGAATCTATTTATAATAGTGACAAAAGGTAGACACACCTTACCCAACTGAAAAGTCTGAAGGTCAGAAGTATCTACTTCAGGGGAAGTGAAAAGTGGCTGTAGTCTTCTTCATGCAGAAATTTCACCCAAGGACATTTATTATATTTCTTCTGTTTTTTTTTGTGGCTGGCATCACTTCTTTGGCATTTTGACAGCTTTTCACGGAGCTACCTCTTAAACCTGTTTCACCTTCAAACAAATTGCAATTTCCTGTTCTCATCCGTTACTCTAACACTCTCTGGCTAATGAGCCATCTAGCCATAGTGGGTTTGAGCCTGATGATGCTCTTTGCATTCAGCTGCCAGTGAGAGTCAGTCAGAGAGTGAGTGCAGTGTGTTTGTCTGCATCCACATTAGATGTTGTGCATCCAACAGTCTCTAAGCTCATTACAGTAATCAGGTTAAAGAGAGGGGAACTGGGGAGTGCTTGGCCTACGGCATGTTTCCTCTGGACTTCCCCAGTGAGACGGAGAACCTCTCACACAGGCTCCAACTGAGCTGGTGGGACCCAGCCCTGCAGACGCCTGCTCCTAATGATCGGCTCCCGCTGCTTCTGTTTGTATGAAACTCACACTGGGGTATTCAACTGCACCCATGCTGTCATAATGACCAGCTTGTAATTGTAAAGCCCTTCTGATATACATCCATTCTTTCCTGAGTTTCTGATCCATTTATTGTGGTTCACACTAGCACATTTACTAAATAGCAAATCCTGCTTTCCTCATTTACTGTGCTTCTGGACAGCTGAAGCGTCAACAATGAAGCACAGATGAAAAACAGATGAGTCTTTACTTTTAGTTTGTCCACACAAATCTAAAAAAACAGCACAGAGAAACTGAAATGGTGACCATATTTACAAGTTTAGCATGACTCTGTATGGGAGAGGTCTTTGTTCATTTTTGCAGCTTTTCGGTTTTGCAGCTTACAGTCACAAAAACTGTGATTCAGCAGTAATAATAGTGTTTGTCCTGCATTTTACCCCTCCTTTTTGTGCGTAGGTTTTATTATGTATTTTCAGTTGTAAAATCTCCTGAAATCCTTGAACACTCAGTGCTGAGTCTCTTTGACTTGCCTCATGAGAAACTACAGAACAATTCAGTAGAACTGATTCAGTCACACTTCAGCTGATCGATAGTGGTGACAGTTTGTCTCTTTAAACACTAACAGCGTGTAGCCATTCAAGAAAGTTCAGGTACCATCTTAAGAACCACTAATGAAATTCAGGGCCTTTTATAATCCAATGCTCTGCTTTGCAAACTGCACTGCTCTGAAAAGGCCCCCTTTTTTTCCCTCTTTGGAGCTGACAGAAGCCACCTGACCTGGGAATTGCCCAAAACCAGGGTTGCCATGGCAACCAGCAGATGTGGAGCATGAAATAGCGAGCCTGTGAGTCCTTAACTAAGCATGGCAGCATCCCTTACTCCGTATCATGTGGCTCCCCTATGTTAGTATAGGTCCAGCTGGAAGTGTAAACCCAGAGGTATAGCGCCGTGATTCCCCTCTGTCTCTGGCTCTGAGCACAAAAAGACTTTCAAGTAGTCAGCGTGGTTCTTGTCTGTTGACCCTGTTTCACAATCTGCCAAGTATTTCTACGCTGTGTGTGGGTGCGTGGTTAGTTGACCAGATGTTTCTGTGGCGGATTTAAGCCAGAGATGTTTGTTTCTAGTAATCAGAAACACTTTTAGTTTAGGGACATAAATCCAGTGAGAAGGGTGGGAAAAGGGTCGTCTACACTTATGCTTTTATGGCAAAATCAGCATGATACACTGAACATTTTATCCTCCTTTCAATATGTAAGAGTGCTTTCTTAAAGAGAAAAAATGGTCACCACTTGAGAGCTACGTTTCTTTAAATGTGTTTATTAGATTTAAAAACCTTCGTGAAATTGGCTCTTTCCTCAGAAGGACGTTCCTATCTACACTGGCAAGCACAAATGAGAAGTACATTTGTTTTACATAGCACCTCTCCTCACCTTGGAATTGCAGCAATAGAATATACCAGAAAAAAACTGAGCTGCATATATGCTTTTTAAACATTCTTCAGAAAAGACTTCCAATTTGTCAGCAGGTCTCCAGTACACGGGCTCTGCTTGCAGAACTTTCTGAAGTGTACAGTATTTGTCTGAGGGCAAACTGTTGTATACACCTTCTCCAGCCAATTTAAACATTTGATCCTCCAGTGCTTTTAGTCCTTGCTGAGAGAAAAACAAAGCTGCATGGAGCCACACAATGATACCGCGCTTGGAATGTACTCCCAAGTTAACTGAATAATGAGATTTTTCGTTTGCCTGGGTCTCGCACAGTTTGCTTTCAACTTTTATTGTTCGCTCTAGATGTTGACCAATCATTTATCACTTTGAGAGGGAACACACTCTAAAAAGGTTCTCGCTTAAGTGCTTTCTCCGTACATTCTGTGTCTGCCTGTCTTTGTACGTGTACTTCTTCTTCACTGTACTGTAGGGATCAATGGACCAGTAGGCGATATTACAGACAGTTTCTCATTCTCCCAGTGCAGCTCTCCACTCACAATGTTATATTATGCTTCTCTGCAGAACCTTCAACAAAGCACTGAAACCGAAGTGACACTTTCACAGAGAGGTATTTTCATTTTTCAGACACGCTCTATCAAAGTGAATCAAAGTCAACTCCCTCAATCTCTTTTTCTGCTGAATATTTCCATGTACTTGTGACAGGATAGCTGGGAGGCCTTGTGGATCAAACCAGGATTGTATAGTCATGTACACAGATGAAGCAGCCCTTGCAAGCCATTTTCATTAAGCCCCCTCAGAGACTACTTGAAATTTAAAAGCTGACTTTCACTACATCCAGTTGACTGTGGAGGAAGTTGCAGCCCTGGACCTGAGGGCAGAGTGGAAGTGGCTCCTGCTGCTGTCCAGCCTTATATGTCCAGGAAAAGGTGGGCACAGCAGCAGCCATGGCAACTGTGGGCAGGGTTGCTGATCTGGAAACAATGGGCCAACAACATGGCCTCTCCCTGAACCTCCTCTCATGCAACAGCATTGTTTCACTCACCAACAAGAGGGGATTTTATTGTTACAAAGACCACTTTGATACAGTTATAGATCACTATGTTGGTAGGTGTTGCCTTTTTTAATGCTCCCCTAAGCTTACTGAGACTACAGATAATTACACAAGACACTGTGCAAGACACCCTAATAGGGGCACGTTGTGACTAAACTGAAGCTAAATGTTTAGTTTTGCTTAAATAGCCAGAACGGTGAATCTCCATCATGGTGTGTCAGGATTCTTCCCTTATAGCATGCCAGAGGATGTAAAATGCTGATAGAGTCCCTCGGTGTATCACACTTTGGAGTGAAGCCAGCATATGTTCCGTTCCACTGCTCTTGATACTGTAATCAGCATGCAAGTGGTAGTAGGCAGTCAGCCACTGAAGTATGAGACAGAGACTCAGTTCTCAGGAGGCAGTGCGGACAGGAGATTGGAGTCACCTGATTTGGAGGCTGTGACACTCCAGGCCAAATATACTGATCAGAGGAGCCAGAGGTGTGACATTGTCATCTAATACTCATGTTCACTTGCCCACTGCCTGGGGATCCATTTTGAATATTTGAGTCAGTGAAGTCTGCTGGGTTTGCATTTGGAGTCTAGGTGTGTTACTGTGTGTGTATGTGTGTGTGTTGTTATGCATGCAAACTCCCACATTCATCTCAACCACTACCTATTGTGCTATATTTGCCACAATCTCCAGCATTAACTCCCACATGATTTATTTTACAGTTAATTAAAGATTGGGTTGTTCATTGTGCGCACATTTTGTCAGAATCGACTAATAACAAAGTAATCTTTGGCAGACAGCTCTTGCAAGTTGCTTTTATAAGGAAAAGCTGCCTCAGTTTGATGTTGTTGCACCATGCAGGGAGGGAGGAGGGAGACTGATGTTGAGATACTGAGAGTGGGGTTGGCATCTTAATTGTGACCTTTGTAATTGTGATGCAGTGATTTCATGTGCTCGGCTTGCCTTGCACTTCCATATTCTTCCACTAATTACTGTCACATCTGTGCAGTCTTTTATTGCTGCTCCATGATCTCTCTGGGTCTGTCAGTCTACATTTGATAAAAATGCATTTCAGTAATGTCACAGTGTATTGCTGGAACATAGTCTTGCTATCAGAGTGCGTAGGAGAGCACAGGAGAGAAGAGAAACAGAAGGATTATGTCTCCCTACTGGTTTGAACAATATGGCTGAAGGAATCTATAGGAGGACACTGTGTTGGAGTTGTTTTGATTTTGCTGTGCAGTGAAATATGTCATTTTCGAAGGTTGTGTTGGCATCCACTACATTTTCAGCTGAATGTAACAAGTTACAGTTGAGGGTTAAGATTTGTCTGAGATCACCTGCTTATCACCGATCAGAAAAAGAAATCAGGATGAGAATGCTGTGATGCTGAAATAGGAAATTTCATTAAATGGAATAATATAATTCAGAAAATCACTACAGTTGCAAAATGCTAACTGAGAAAATGCTGTTTTTGCCTTGTTATGCTAAGCTTTGTTCATAGTCATGTAGAACTGTTAGGGAGTGAAAAAAGGCATGCAATCACATAAAAACATGCTCAAAAGGATCATTCAAAATACAAACCATAGAAATGTAAATATCCTATTAAATTGCTGTATTAGCTCAGGGATTGCCAATTTCAGATTTAATGAGAACATTAGGCCCCGTTTCATCAGCTTCACCAGGTCAGACACAGTGTTTATTTGTTATTATTGTCCTTTTATTGTGGACGTTCATTATTGTTGTTGCTCTTGGTCTTTATGAAAAGTTATTACTGTTTTATTGAAATAAATCAACACAGCTTTCTTTCATTCCTGTACAAAAGGTCCATTTTTTGTAACATTTCTTTCTTTCTTTTTAAAATCCATTTTTATTGTGTTCTGTGGTTGTTGAAGTTAGACATGAAAACATTTACCTCTACCATTTGTCAAGTCCTCCCAGAACTATTTACATATTTTTCTGTTTCTGCTGTCAGACAACGGAACAAGTATGAAATAGATCCTGAAATGCAGCCTATTAAGAATACATGTCATCCACCAATCTCATCAGAGTGATTTCCGGTGTGCTGCTGGGCATTGCTAAACTGCTGATTTTAGAACCACGATGTTGTCCAATTTAACTTGCCATACATGAATTAAAAACAGCGGCTGTCCTGAGAATTCCGCTATATTTCCATGTTAAATGATCACTTAGAGAAAAGTTTAGAAGCGTCAAAATCTTTTTGTCTCTCACACTCGTTCACGTCTGTGTCAGCTGTTGTGCGGTCAACTGTGACAGTGATGCACTAAGAGTCTTCTTCCTGAAGGGGGTGTGGAAAGAAGAAAGTCGGTTGCATTTAAAGCTACAGAGACTGAAACAGCCCATTTAGAACAGGGCTAAAACCATTGATTATACAGTCATGATAAAAGGAGTAATTTTGAGCTTAAAAATTGAATGACACATTCTGGTGCCATGTGAGACTTTCATTGATTTCCTGAAAAGGGGCATAATAAGCGACCTTGAAATTATGCACCATTTTGCCCCCGCTTTTGAGAGGTGGATACATTTCCATGCTACACTGACCCTTGCAAATTGAATGAACCTCAGTAATATAGCAGGGTTCACTTCATCATGGTTTGTTCAACGTTTGTGAACATTTAGGAGCTGAGGACACTGTTGCACACAAGTTGCATTTCAGATGACAAACAAACTTGGCTTTCAGGGTTGTGTGCCGTTTGATAAACAAAATGCATGACTAAAAGTGCAAAATGCTTATGAGAACAGGTAGAGGAGGCCTATCACGTCCATGACGATACAAATAGCAATACCAAGTTGGCTATTTCGTATTTTGGATCAACTTTGTGTTTTGTGTATGAGCTCTCTGATAAAATGTGTCTGACAAAGCTCATTATATCCTAGTTCTCTTAATACAAAAAATACTAAATTCAAGTGCACATATAGGGATAAACATGAGATAAACATGATTTCAGAAAAGTCTGTTTCATTTTTTTCTGGTACGAAAATTCTATTCTGTCTGGATGTAATTATGGAGAATTAATGCTTTCCAGGCTAAACATAGTGAAGTATGTTCAGTCTAAAAACCCTCAAGCCCACCATATGGTATGCAATGAGTAGTACATAATAGGCAAACCTGTGTGGATTGAGTGGTTGCAGCTACTTGACAAACACCTGCTTAGAGTTTTATAGCCATAATACGTATAAATACAGCTGTAACATACACAAATAGTAATTTGTGGTATGAAATAAATGTGTAAAGATATTCCGCCCTTATGCATTAAGATTAAGTATATTTCACTAATAGGGTACTTGATAGGCAATTTTTACCAATTTTTTATTAAGTAATTTATTTATTAAATGCTATGTTTAGTTAATGCATTCTCTTTTTTTCTTTAGCAAACTATTCTTTGCACTGAGGTTATTTTTAAATTCCTAAACACTGAACCATTGGCCAAATATACTCCCTGTTTCATATCATTACATCACTTTGTCTGACATAGTTATCAGTCAAAAACCAGATGTAGGCTAGTGGACCAGAGGCCACATACTGCAGATTTATGGCAAAAAATGTGGTTGATAATGATAATGAAATCATCATGGGCAGAGTCCTTTCTGGTTTTGAACCGATCCGCATCCATCAGTGTGTGTAATGAAATAAAAAATGTTTGGGTAACATCTGTCTGAGCCAAAGTTAACCACTCCCACCGAGGACTCACTCAGAAGCCAGGTCAACCCACAGTCACTGTGCAGACTCAATGACTCGCTCATTGGTTGACTGGCTACAGCTGCTGGGTGGAGCTCTCCTCTTCTAGTAGCTGTTTCTGCCTCCATTTATTAGGAAGCCAATTCTTCAAATCTCTAACCGAGTATCATTTTTCTGTGTTGTAATACTCAGCATATTGACTGCAAACTGCTGGACTGCCTAAACCAATGATATGTCACCGTTGAGACAGAGCCAAGTGCATCCTATACCTGCTATGTAATTCCTCAATTTATTGGCTAATTTACTGACTGCTGTCTAACCTTCAAGAAATAATAAGAATATCAAGAATAATTAAGCAATGAGAAAGAATGTATTTCTGTTAATCCACTGCCAGGTACAAGAAGGAGCAACTGCTGTTGGCTTTTAAGAATCAGAAAGAAACCACCACGTTTAATGCACTGCTTCTGCTGTGGATCCTTTTGAAGCAGTGCTGCTGGAGGACGCTCTACTTCGCTGGATATTTTTAGTGTAAGAGGAGCTGCTCTCCCCCCCCCTTGCAACAAGGGCAAGATTCATAATTTCTGTCAGTATCTATACCCACGAATTACATTACAGCAGAGTGTGTCGCCCAAGAGCAGACCCCCGTAGTCCAAAGAGTAGTTCATAGCAGCAAGGTTCATTTTTAAATGTCGCTGAAAAAATAAATCAGTGTGACTGTGAGTGGCTCCGAACTCAGAGCGTGGGTGGCTCCAGCGCTTTTTTATCTGAATCAACAAGCACTGCTTGACTAACACCCTATTATTAAGTAAAATAATAGTGTGCAAATCTCTTATAATATAACAGCTTGTTCGCAGTGATCCTGGCGAACCTAAAATAGCAAGGGACAGTTCGGCTTCATCATGCTGTCCAGCGATTGCTATGACCTGCAGGAGCAATTATTAATTCATTTCTGAAACATATGGAGGAAGTGATAAGGGTGGAGGTGAAAGCCTTTGACTTATTAATTATTTGAAGTGAATTCAGGTAGGATTCGGTGGCTGTTCTATGCAAGGAAATGAGCACAAGGACATCTTGATGCGAAAAATGATATTGTCTTTGGAAGGTATAAAAAAGCGGACATTTGCAAATGGTGCTTGAAACAGAAAGTAACTGAAGATGTGGTGATGAGCAGTACTGTAATAACTGTGTTGTTGCACTATCTACTTATTGCCACAGAATAAACCTTCTCTCCATCATTCGTTTGACCACTTATGAATATTTGAGTTTTTGCATCAGCCTACCATAATCATATTTTCCTCATGTTATTAGTGTGGTGAAGGCAGGCTGACCAAAGGATGTCTCTGTGGCCCCATGTGCTGCTTAAATCATAGCCACGGGCTAATAAATAGTTTTCTAAGTGTTTTGTTGTAAATCACGTATGCCTCATTCTCATATTAAAGAATGTATTTATGTGGCTGATTAACGCCGACCTCCTGTGTGCTGTTACCAAATTCAAATTAGAATGCGGAATGCTCAGAATAATAGCCTAGCAATTATCCCATTTAGAAACAACATTCACATCTGCTGGAAAATAATACACCTGATCTTCACATGTCTCTTCATTAGGGAGTTGATCGTAAATTTAGATTCAGGTTTGCAGGAATATTGAATTGAAGTACATCGCTGATCTAACCATCACTGCTGGACAGTGTGTGTTCCAGATGGTATCCGGACACATTCTATGGACCTGGCAGGGAACTGACCTTGCTTTTCAGTCAGACGCAGATAAAAAGGCTGATGTTTTGCTGAGAGAGTCGATGTAGGATGTAAAGAGGAGGCAGAGGTGGTGTGGAGCAGTTGAGCCACTTAACATATTCTCAGTGCACACATGCTTTAATGCTGCTGTTCTCAACAGTCCTGAGAACTGCTGAGGTCGGAATTACTCTCAGCCCCCCATTCATACTACATGCTTAAATTACACAATAATAATAGTCCACCAGGCTGAAGATAATATAGTATGCAGCTACAGTATTTTCCTGCTGCTTTACTGACTATTGCATTCGAGCTTTGGAGTTATTTTTAGTGGCTTCCCGGCTTGTTAAAATCTAATTGTCATTCTTTACAATACTCATGCTTGCTTTGGAGATGCCATTTAATCTACCTTTTATCCCACGGTGGCTGTTTTTGTACTCGCGTTAATCGCTGCTGAAATAAAGAGATGTCTGCAGCAGCATCCCTACTTCTGTGACCGTCTGCAAATAAAGCAAAACCAGTGTAAAGTGTGCTGTTTACTAGAGAATCATTACTGTTTTTCCTGGGATTCCCATTTAATGGGCTGACCTTGAAAATCCACTTACACCGTGGGGGGATGGTGTAGATGTGGAGCTTTAAGAACAAGACATTATACACACCATAAATATGTAATTATTTTCTGTTCTCATTTTGCTACAGCAGTTTTCGTTTTATTGTGTTTCCTAATTGCTTTTTATTTTTGCCGGTGGGTCAGAAAGGTTTGGCCATCCTGTTTAATGAGTAATTACTTCAGAGTAAAGTGTCAAGCTTATTGTATAAGAATAATAAGATAACAACTGATCCTGGCTTTATTCGTACTCTGCATTTCCTGTGTCCTTCCCACATTGCACGAGAAACACACACTGATCGAACAAAAACCACAGAACAGAAGCACGCCTGTGCAACATTGTCGCGTGTTGTCCTTCACTGAATGTCATTCATGCTTCTCTTAAGGCTGATTCTGCTTCAGATTTGTCTTTCTGTTTGGAAGCATTTGGAGGGATGGTTCGCACAAACTGATCAGGCCTGGACCAATATTGTTGAAGTTTTCTGTCCAGCCTTCTCCTGGGTTGTTGTGTGACAGACTGGTGCAATAATCGCAGCAGTTGTTGCTCTGAGGCTCTGCTCCGCTGCTGGTATTACAGTCAATCATTAGAGCTGTATCCTCTCCAGATGGCTCCTGCCTTCCCTGGTCTCTATTGAATTGTCAATGTTTAGACTCCCCAGTAAGCTGCTCTTTGGCCATTTTCATGTCTTAATATGTGCAGTAGTAAACAAACCTAATTCAATGCAGGACTCTTTCCTGATGGACTAGTGATAGTCATGGGGGATGAAATTACGTTTAAAGCCTATCCCTGTGATCTAGTAATTGTAATAAAATACAAGAATATAAGATTCTGCAGAGAGGCTCATTATTGAGTTGTGTTTCAACCTTGCTTGAAAGCAGAGCTAATGAGGAGTTGGCTGCATTGGAGTGTTTGCACGAGGATCCTAGTGAAAAATGTTCTCTCACACTACTGTAAGCTCAGGGATTATCATTATCCTCCTGGGTTTCATCATGTGGTTTCTGCACCACTTACTCTCTGGAGTGACTGATGCTACTGACAACAGATACTAAAGTGACTGTTGCTTTAGACCCACAGTTATCTCCACTGAATGCTTGTCATCACAAGTAACTTTGGCTTTTTGGCTGAGACGGACCTCCATGAAATCCTCGAGAAACTCCCACAAAAAATACAAACATTTCCTGCACCATCTGTACTGTATATCAACTGTGTGTGAGGGAGCTGTTATCTGCGGGCCCGTGTGGCCTGCTGTATTGTCAGTCTGGGGTCTCAAGCCGCTTGTCTAGAACAGAGTATCTGTGGAAGAGCTAGATGACAAAAACTCGGTGGGGCTTCTCTGCCAGCCTGTATAGAGGGGAGCTCATGCGGTGCCATTACCTCTTCTTCTTTGTGCTTGTCTTTCCCACTTTGTATGAGGAAAAGCTCAGGAAAGGAGAGGGGCTATTGGAGAGGAACCCATGGATATGACAGTGGCACTGTCTCAGGCGGGCTCATTCACGGCTCCATCATTATAGGAAATTTACTTCGCAGACTTGCTCTGCTCTGTCTCAAAAGGGGCCTGTAGAAGAGCTGTGAATTCTGCGCACAAAAAAACTCTTTGTTTCCAAATGTGGCTGAGGTCTGAATCGTGTCAGTGTGAACATTTGAACTTTCACCTTTATATCCGACTATGGGGAAAACTACTAAAATTCTTTTGGTATTACATTAGAATTTGGAATATAGCAGAGCAGAAACCAAAATAATGAATTGATTTACAGCTATTTTGAGAATCATTTTCATTTGGCAAAAGTATTTTTTGATAATAAACCAAAAAGATTTGTAGTTTAGATAGTGATGTGAATGTTACAACTGTTTGGACATCAAATAATCATTTGAGTGATTGTAAAAATCACCAACAATTTAGCTTATAAGGAAAATTTTTGCAGACCCAGAGTATAGTAACATCAGTATGTGGGAGCCACTGCTGACATACCAATCTTCTCCAGAACAGATAGGTTTGCTTAGAATGTGTCACAGGAAAATGCTTACAAAAATGGAACAACTAAATTTCAGATCTTCGTTGTGTAAAAGACAGAGAGCCTCCCTGGTACAGATGGCCCTATTTATCACTTCCATCCCTCTGCGTTGAGGCCAAGGTCAAGGAACAGAGAAAAAAATAACTCTTCTGTATCAGTCCCTGTCCTTTGTTTCTACATGAGTCTCAGAATACCAGAACTGATTCACCCTAATTGCAGTAAATGATAAAACACCCACAGATTTGTCTCACAGTGAAGTTTGCTTCCAGAGGAGAGTGCAAACCAGGAGGAGAGCGAATAATGATGCAGCAGTGGAATGTGTTTTGATCCGTCTCCTGTTATTCTTGCCGATTGGAGAGATTTGCACTTTTTTTCCTCTCCTTTTTCTGCTGAAAGGTTATGTTTTATTGCCTTAGTTCAGCTAATTCTACATACACTGCAATCAGGCAGAAAGCTCCTCATGCACTAACCCTTTAATATCAGAACAGCAGAGGAATGATGAGCTGCTGAGGCAGGGGATACAGCAAAACGCACATTCAATTTCACAGGTAAAAATGTCCCTACGGAGATAATTGTGATGATTTGTTCTGTGCCTTGTGGTGTTTTATTTCGCCTCTGAGACTTCCTCTTCACCCTGAGAAGCCTGATTGTTTTATGAGAGGACATTTTCATAATGGCCTGTTGATTTTTGCCATAACACAGACCCTCTATTTGGGATACTGGCCAGAGTGATGACATTACTTACTCTGAACCTTGTGTTTCAACCTCTGTGTTTTCCAGGTGTATAGGTCGGTGAGGCCGGTATACTACCCACCAAGATGGTGGCCTTATCACTGAAGATTTGTGTTCGCCAGTGCAATGTGGTGAAGACGATGCAGTTTGAACCGTCCACCCCCGTGTATGATGCCTGCAGAATCATCAGAGAGAGAGTCCCAGAAGCCCAAACAGGACAAGGTTGCAGGACGACTGGTGAATTTAATTTGCATAATGGAAATCTATATGCATCTGCATTTGCGTGACTCTTGTTTCGCTTTCTGTTTCAGCCTCCGATTATGGCCTGTTCCTGTCTGACGACGATCCCAGGAAAGGAATCTGGCTTGAGTCTGGAAGAACCCTAGATTACTACATGCTACGAAACGGAGTAAGATTATGTCATATGCACCAGGGTGGAGAACTGTCAGTGTCACTTATGGTTTCTTTAAGTGATTTACATTTCCTAGTGGGGCCTAAGATATTTATGCTTCCCTGCTAGCTGGGAGAGATCACAGTTTGCTGTTGAAAAAGTGTTTAGCGGGAGCTGTGGATGTCATTGTGCTTCCTCTTCTGTTTTCTCAGGATGTCTTGGAGTATAAGAAGAAACAGAGGCCACAGAAGATCAAAATGCTGGACGGTGCGGTTAAAACCATCATGGTAGATGACTCAAAAACGGTTGGCGAGCTGCTTGTCACCATATGCAGTAGAATAGGTAAGCATCTCTGCTGTGAGTTCTGTGAAAATCATGTTATTAAAAGTTATTCATCTTCTATTGTAGTTTTTAGTCCAAGGTATACTTCTTGATTTAATATTGAGCTGCATTATGGTGCCTGTGCTCTTAAATTCATATTTTAAGACCATAATTTGCTTAAGCACCTTAGCGCATTTATGTCTGCTTGATAAAGTCTTAATCACATTTTGTTCAGAACACAATGGACATGATTTATCAAGCTCAAACAAGCTTGTTTCTAATAACTGCCGAAGTGTTCTTCCTAAGGCCCAGATCATGGCGTCCCTGCCTGTCACAGAGGTGTTCCCTAAGCTGTATATTTCAATTATAATGGGCCGCTACCGAGCCTAATTGGGTGAGGAAGAGAGGGATGTGTGTCTGGCAGATAGCTTTATTGGAAAATGTTTATTTAGAGTAGGGCTTTCTGCTTGGCTTCTTCTCCTCCTCGGCTCCTATTTTAGTTTGCTGGCTCCGAACCAGCTTTCCTTCACTTCTGTTTCAAAGCAGAGGGAAAGAGATAAAAAGAGAGTGCAAGAGAATTGCAGAGATGCCTTTCTTTATCGTGGTAGTAGTTATCGTGCCGGTTTTTGAAGCATCTCCTCCTCTGAGAATTTCCCTGGCTAACTTTTCAGGAATCACCAACTATGAGGAGTACTCCCTCATTCAAGAGATGACAGAGGACAAGAAGGAGGACGGGATGGGGACGCTGAAGAAAGACAGAACCCTGCTGCTCCGGGACGAGAGGAAGATGGAAAAGCTCAAAGCCAAACTGCACACAGATGATGATCGTGAGTCTGCAAGAGCCTCCAGAACTATCGCCGATATCTTGATGGCTTTACACCAATTTCTTATTTTCACATTAATGGATCTGACTCAACACCGTCATCTGGACATGTACTTTATCACTCAAACCTAATTTATTGCATGGACATCTGAGAGCTTAATGAAATTACTCCTGTTATCTTTTGCCCAGAGGACACCAATTAAAATTTGAAACATGCAAATATATAAATCGCCCTAAAAGTTTGGCTGAGAACTCGTTTTTCGTCTTAGCAGAAAATGATGCACATTCTCACCTCTCTGTGATGAGTTTGGTTGATCTTCTGTCAAAGCTGATGTGTTGTTTTCAAACTGCCTGGTTAACTTCACCATCATTGTTAAAGTAAATGCCCATTCATTTTGGTGCATGTGGTAACGTATTTTATGTATTGACTGTGCAGTGAACTGGCTGGACCACAGCAGGACTTTCAGAGAGCAAGGAGTGGAAGAAAGTGAGACTCTGCTGCTCAGGCGCAAGTTCTTCTATTCCGACCAGAATGTGGACTCACGGGACCCCGTCCAGCTAAACCTGCTTTACGTCCAGGTAAAACTTGTTACGTGCACATTTATGCTAGAGCAGCAAAAAAAAAAAAAAAAAACAGCAGAGCGAGTGACCTAGACCCAATTTTTTATTTTTTTTGCTGTTGCAGCTGCACCAGCAAACTGAATCCCAAACAGGCAAGCGTAAGAATTATATCAGATTTTCCTGGGTGTTACTTTTTTTGTTTTTCAGAAGACACAGGAGACATAACAAGGAGACAGGAGTGTAATTTGACTCAGTGTTTTATGTTTTAGTGTGCATTTAACTTTTGGCCAGGTCCCCACAGACTTGAAATGCGGTTCGCTCAGATGTGGTGCAGACAGGTGTGACTTGTTTCCTTTCTTGGTTCATATAATACAATGGCACAACAAAATAAATGTTTGCACGTTACTGCAAAGCTTTTGTGCCAGATGTTCAAAGCAGCATTTTTTTCCTGGCTGCTAAGTGCAGCAGAGCAGGCCATAAACAGTAGTATTAGCATACATTTACAGGCACGCTAAATGCTTCACCAGCTTGTCACTAACTTTGTTTTGGTTCTGGCTGGTTAGTATAAAGTAGGGCTACAGAGAGCTTTTCCACTGCAAACAGCTACCTGACATAGTTGTCAATTAAACTGATGAAAGCAATGAGAGTGAACCAGAACAGTGAGTTGAAAGAGGCAGATTTCCCTGCTTTGTTCCATTGTTAATATTCTATAAAATATTGATTAGTGCAGCTTTAAATTCCTCATCATCCCATCATCACAACACTATAATACATTTTTATAATCCATTATAACCACTGTCTTCATACACATACTTCAGCAACACCAGTGTTTGGACTTGGCTGACTCCTCCTCAGGAGAGGCGGGTCAGCTGAGTCCAGTAAGTCAGTGTTTGCTTTCTGTGCACATCCCTGCATTTTACATTAACCCCTCTAGCCGAAGGGTGGAGATCTCCCCGCTGACACCTGGACTTAAACAGCAGGGTGCTGAATAAAACACACACATACAGATGTACTCTGTGAGACGGAGGGAGAGTTCAGGGAGTGCGCTCATAGAAATGAATGCAAAACATTATTTGAAAATGAAATGCACATAGATTGTTGGGCACTCTCCCATGCAAGACTACATAATCTCTGAAAGATTATGTAGCACTCACTTGGAGATATATATCATGTCTGAAATATATATATATATATAGTTGTTCATATTTGACTCAGCTGCTTTAGGAGTTCTTGAATATGTTCATGAAAGACACCCAGCCATCCACCCTCCCTGTCTGCTCCAGATGCTCTCCTCCCTTCTATCTGTCGGTTCCTGTTTTTGCCTTTATTTTTCTTGCCCTCCATTTCCTTCCCTTCCAGTTTGCCTGTCTCCACTCCCTCTCCATCTCTTACACATTCTGACATAGTCGTGCACATCCCCACCCTCTTTTACCCTGGCACACATTACAGCGCTGTGCACATCATGGTCTCCTCTCAACACAGACTCATATTTCCTTTCACAATAACAACCCCGCCCCCTGCCCTTGCCCTTCCCCATCTATCTTTCCCTCGTTGCCTCTGCCTCACACACTCACTCTCGGATTGTTACTCTGATCACAGATCCTCCTCACATAGCGGTGGCTCTAATTTGTCACTGTGTTAAAAAGGCCGAACAGAGCCAGAAGAGAGATCTTTGGCGGCGTGGAACTCAACTCGGGCTTCTCTTGCTATTTCTTTGCTTTCATTTTTTTTTAACACCGCTCTTTAGTCCCTTCATTTTCCCTTTTAACACCCCTCATTCATAATTCCATCAATTCCCAGAAACTCAGTCGTATCGAATAATTGAATTCAGATTGTACAGATGATGACATCATTGCTGGCAATTCTTTGGGAGGGCACCCCTGCAAATTTGCGATGATCTCAAACATTTATTCATGATTCGGAGCTTCCATGATTTCAGACCCAACCACCCACACATACATACACACACACATACGCACATAATGGAAGCTCTGCCAGGAACAGACTAATCTCCTTTACTATTCAGACACTCCCTTTTTATTTGTTCTAAGACCAAGACAAACCTCCATAGCAATAGCATCACCCAGTGTTGCTTTTATTGTTGCTCACATATGAAAATATATTATATATTATTATTTATTCAAGAGACAGCATAATCCAGAGAAGGGACAGATAAATAATTTGCCTTCAAAATAGTATGCATTCGTAAATCTGGTCTTCATCACCTCTTTATCAACCAAGCATCTGCTATCCTACAGACTGTTACATCCTTTCATAGTGACAGCATTTTAACAGCTTATGAAGCATTTTTGCTTTACTGAAAAAAATGGAATAGTACTGAGAAAAAGCAGGGAATAACGATCACTGCATTCTCAAATAGTATTAAATATTATTCCTTTACTCACTCATTCATTAGCAACAACGCCGATCAAACACAGTGTGCATTTAGTTGTTTTCGTTCATCCCTATGTCAGCATTTATTTTTATGGCTGTATTATACTCGGTGTGCTCTGCTGGGCCATGGCGGACTGGTTGACCTCAGTGTTCCAGCCTCGGGCTGTATGTGTCACAGCTTCTGATGTCTTGTGCTTCACTTCCACTCATGCAGCCCTATTAAAATGTCGTAGAACCAGCTCCTGTATCACTTGCCATGTCCGCTATGAGAAATTCAGGGTCTGTGCTTGCTGTCTTGTCTCTTGACAAAATACAGATTCGATTGACTGTTTAAAATAAGGACTGATCTGAAATGAGACTGCCATTGAATGAATTGTAATGTCAATAGTAAACTCTGCTGTGTGATTCATCACAGAATAAATCTCATAAGAGCAATGACAAGTGGAATAATACAATATACAGTGCTGTAAAAAAGTATTTGTTTTTCCTAAAGTCTTCTATTTTTGCATATTTTTCATGCTTAAATCATCAAACTAATATTTATATTTATTTAATATTAGACAGAGATAACCCACGAAACACAAAGTGCTGTTTTTAAATTATGGTTTATTGAAGATTAATTGAAAATCTTTATCACCCCTGTGAAAAAGTAATTGCCCCCATAAACCTAATAACTGGTTGGGCCACTCTTGGCAGCAACAACTGCAATGTTTGCCATAGATTGTGATCAGTCTTTTACATCACCATGGAGGAATTCTGTCCCACCCTTCTCTGCAGGATAGTTTTAATTCTGCCACATTAGATGGTTTTCTAACATGAGCTGCCCTTTTAAGGTTTTGCCACAGCATCTCATTTGGATTCAAGTCCGGACTTTGACTCGGCCACTCCAAAACCTTAATTTTGTTCTTTTTGAGCCACTCAGAGGTGGACTTGCTTGTGTGCTTTGGGTCTTTGTCATGCTGCATAAGGCATTTGTGTTTGAGCTTTAGGTCATGAAGTGATGGGTGGATATTTCTGGAAGCAGAGAGGAACCTAACTATCACAAATTCCAGATGAACTTTTATGTTCTTTTGGTCAGGAGTGGTTTTCTTGGGATATCTTTGTCCTATATTGAAATTAGATCCATGATCTGAAACATTTAAGTGTGACTATGCATATATCTGTATAAATGCCCCCCTACATATATATACCTGTAGGGACACCAATCATTTTTCACAGCACTGTATAAGCTTGAGCTGTTTCATTCGCGCTTCACAATAATTGGCTCACTCACAGCTGTGTTAACCATTAGCTGTCTAGCAACCTCCAATGATATTCATGCAGGTGCACAGTGTGACTATTGCTGCCTGACACCTCTCCCTTTACTCTGATGATAGCGCCTACCAACACCACCTGCTGTGCAGCTCCCCTCACCACTCCGACCTCACCAGGGATCAGAGCCTTTTCTCAGTTCCTTCCTCATAAATAGGATACTGTATTTACATGGAACACAGAGACACTAATTATTTACCTTGTATACACAATTCTAACAGGCTAGTATCCAGGTTGCTGATCATTTCTGTGTTAAGCCGTCATTTTTGGGCCAACTCAGCAGTACTTTTGTTCCTGGCTACCTGACCGCTGTTACATTTACCGCTCTGCTGGATATTGACTCCCTTATCTCATCACCAGTAATGGAAGATGAGAGGAATGACCAATAAAACGTATCCCCTGCATTACCGGTGTTTAACTTTCACATTGAATTTAGGGTGTAGGTCATCATTGCATCAATTATCATCATATTATTTATCATAATGACAAAAAAACTGGGTAAGCAGTTTACATCCTGTGGTTCTACCTGTAACACACTGGAGTTTCCCCAAAACCAGGTTAAGCTTGTCCAGATTTGTGCAACTTTTTTTTTTGTGCAAACACATCAGCAGGAAACTCCAAAAATAGAAGAAATACCGTGTGCATATAACACAATAAATGTGAAATGAACTGAATCTGTGCATAATTTTCTAAGTGGTAGATTCTTTATACTTATCTTATAGCTGAGTCAAATATGAACAACTTATATCTAATCTGCATACACTAAACAATACTTACTCTAAAACCAGTGCATATAGTCTCATTATTCGTGGTGTCATACTTCAGAATAATACTGTCTAGTGAGCAGTGTTAGTGAATGGCATGTGTGAGGGCTAATTTTAGAGTGTCGTCTTGTGTTCAGCAAGAGCTTATGTACTCCACAGTGAATTGCACTTGGGAAGGGACTTGATTGTGAGTAGAGGAGATTGTTGTCCTCATTACAGCAGTAAGCTGCTGCTTAGTTTTTTATTGATGTAATGGGACGTAAGAAGGAGTAGAGTCCACGCTGTGCACTGATATGCTAATGCTAAAAGCACTGATGGAGCCTCTCTCACTGTCAGCAAGGCCTCTCAGCTTTTGGAGCCATTAAATTTGCAGCAGTGAACTAGAAAGAGAGCGAGTGAGAGCAGAGAGAGAGATACAGAGCTGACTGCCCCCTGGAGAAAACGGTGCACAGGGACGACTATTTGAGTGATGTCAACAAAGGCTTCTCCCTTTCCATCTACCTAAATGGTGAAGATAATGTAGACAGCCTCCTGAAAATGCGTTGAAATATAAGTGATGTCTCCACAGCACCAAATAGGCATGAGGGTGTTTTTCTTTCTCTGCAATAATAATATTTAAAAAAACATTCAGTCATTAGATTTCTTAACAACATACTGTGGGCCATTCTGTAATGCAGATGGGATATTGTGAAGGACTGATGCATTTGTGTAATGTGCTTTCCTTTTTAATAACACATAATGGGCTGTGATGACAAATTGTTGAAGCTGTTATATTTGAAAGCCAGCAGAATTTCTTTTATTGTCACAAACAAATCTTATTTGGCTCCCCTGTGTGGATGAGTCTCAGTTTTGATGTATGTACTCTAGAGCTACACTTAGTCATTCACTTAGAAGATATCCTTTCAGAAACCACAGTGCATCCAAAGCACACAATGAAGTGCTCATTACAGAGCTCTGTTGGGTGAATTTTGGATAATTCTCATGCCTTTGTAGTTCCTTTTCCTGGATGTGTGTTACTGCCTCTCACTTACTCTCCCCCTTCCCTGCCTCTTCTCATGTCTCCTCCAGGCTAGGGATGATATATTGAATGGATCCCACCCCGTCTCCTTTGATAAAGCCTGTGAGTTTGCAGGGATCCAGGCTCAGATCCAGTTCGGACCCCATGCGGAGCACAAACACAAGCCTGGATTCCTGGAGTAAGCTTTCCTTATCAAAAAGATGCACTGATATCAGCATTCACAATAACTGTGTACAGACAGTGTGCTTTTATAAGATCAGTTCACAGCTGTACAGTAGTTGTCTCCTGCTTCAGTACAGGCTGTAACTTTAGGGATTTCCTCCAGTGGAAAGCTCAGGGGTGATGTCAGCTGTTACAACTGTTTTCTGATAGAGAGTAAGGCAAGAATGACCTCATATGTAGAAGTATGTTAGTAGGAAAGGAAATGCCTGTAGGTAAAACGAGTAACCATGCAAAAATGCCATTTATCTCCGTAGCCTGAAGGAGTTCCTACCTAAAGAGTACATCAAGCAGAGAGGGTCCGAGAAGAAAATATTCCAAGTATGTGCATCACATTGCTTCATTGTTGCATTTAAGAAAATAATGTGTTTGGGACTTTGGGCAGCCCATTGGAATTATAGTCATTTGTTCTCTGCTAAGGCATGAATCGACAAAATGTGTTTTTTCACAATGTGTACCGTAGATCGCAACATTTCAACAAGTACATTAACATATGTAATAATCGGTCTAAGTCGGAGATGTAACTGCTGTTTTTCCAGGACCATAAAAACTGTGGGGAGATGACGGAGATTGAGGGAAAAGTGAAGTATGTGAAGCTTGCCAGGTCCCTGCAGACATATGGAGTTTCTTTTTTCCTGGTGAAGGTAAGAGCTACGTTCATGCTGCGTTACTGTGGAAAAGAAGACAATATTTTTTACACATGTGCAACAGAAAATATGCTGAAAATTCTCACAAAAAATTGATTTCTGATTCTCTCCGGGGCTAAAACATGAAGCCAGAGTCAAAGTGCCAACAACTGCAGTTCCTCGAATGGCCACTTGAGGCCTGCTCCAAAAGCGAGTCAGTCCCCATAGACCCCCATGTTAAAATGCCAAACTTTACAGCACAAATAAACATGTTTACAGCCTGATAGAAAAATGGTCTTGGTCTCTATAGCTAATTTCCCCATTCATGACAACTTTATATTTGATGATGCTGACCTTATCTGTAACTTAGCCATTTAAATTGCATTACAGTATAAAGTTATGCATAATTAAGGCTGTGGCTGCTTTGAGTGACAGACAGGTGCTGTCAGATCCACCTCTTTGCTCATTTTTGGATTAACTGGGAGTTAGGAGGAGTCAGACACTGCAAAGATGGTGACAGCTGGAGCCACCACACTGAGCTTCAAAACTGCTGTTCAAGAAACCTATCAAGAAGGGCTGTCTATCTTTACATATAGCACATATTTTTTCCTTTAAAGGACACTTACAACTTTGATCTTGCATTATTATTCTTTATACATTCTGAGGATGCTCCCTTTTAGTTTGATAGCTAATCTGGCTAAACATTTGGCTTGTTTGCAAGTGTGACATTCTGGCAGTTCATATTTCTTGCCTCATTTAATTGTGTTGCAGCATTTTCAGAGCTCAGTAGTTAACTTGCAGTATAGTATCGAATTAACTGATACAAATGTGGGCTAAAGATACAAAAATAAAACCAGAATTTCCCTGTAATAATTACTAACTAATGTCAATTTGATGATTCATCTGGTTAGAACAAACAGGCATGCAATGCTACTGTAAAAATGAGCGGCAGCTGTGATTAGAAAGCCGCTCCGACATGCACTGTGCTGTCAAACAGGTATGAAAGCTTGTTGAAAACACCAAAAGCCCCATTATCACTACAAATCAGAAGCTTCAGAGTGGAAGCTCGTGCGCTTGCCGTTCGGCAGCACACTCAGTGCTGTGAAATACTTGTGACAATAGCAATTCTGTTCTGTTCTGGTTTGGCAAACACAAAAGTGGAATGGAAGTGCAGCATGTGAATGGGATGAAGTTGCACCACTAGGTATTATAAAAGCTCTCTGACAGCAGCCCATTTGGCTACCAACTTGCAGGAAAGAGGGAAAAAAGAGGAAGAGTGCAGTTGTCTGCTGGGGTCTTAATGGACGATAAATGGAATGTTTGGCCCCGTAGTTAAAGGACACTGCAGGGTTCAAATTATCTTTGTGTGCAAGTGTGCGTATGGGAAAGTGCGTGCGCATCTACATGTACGAGCACTGTCTGTGTTCAATGAGGAGATGTAGTGATGGAGATTTCAAGACTCTGTTAAATAATTCACTCCAGCTGCACTCTGCTCTTGATGCTTGCAAAAAGCAAAAGCACAGACCTGGCTTTGTTGAAGCATTTATTGTAACCTTCCATTTTTCATCTGTCAGTCTTTAATCACTGCAGGTTTTAGGTTGGCAAGCCTTCTGTTGCTGTGAACACTACAGCAATGGAAATACTGTACAATGGAAGTAAATAAGCCTGTTCAGTTATGTGTTTGCTGCAGTCATGCATGCAGGTGTGTACATGAACAATACCCACTTTACCATTGCATTCTCTTGCACAAGAAGATTTTCTGCTACAATAATCAAGGTTAAACAACTTTGAATAATATAATACCTCGGCTTTGCACTTCAGATTAGAAAATCACACTTCCTGCTTGAATACAGCCTTGGCAATTGTGACGTCCAAGAAATGTAGCCTAAAACAATGGAGGTTTTTAAAAAACTTTTGCACAAAGATATCATGAAGACCAATATAATGTTATCTGTCCTTGTGGGTTAGAGCATTGAATCTAAAAGCTGTTCAACTTATTGGCTTTTGTTCAATTCTTAGATTTCTCCATTTTGACCCAGTGATAAAAACAAAACAAAACCTTGGAGACATTAAATATATGGATTTTTAACTCTCCATCTCTACACACTGCTAATTTTTGTTTTGTCCTCCACAACCCCTGGAGGGGAGCCAAGTGTGGGCTTGGTGTCTGAAGTGAGCTGTAATAGATTTTCAGTGGGCAGAGAGTGGAGGGCAGTGGAGCTGGTCAGGCACAGAGCTGGTGGAAGTACCATGCTGCTGTGCTGACAGTGACTAAAGCCTGTGGAGACCCTGTTCAATAAAGCAGCAGTTAAACAAGGTTGAACTCTGCTGGGTCAGTTCGCAGCTGCCCTTCTCCTCCTCTTCCTTCTCTATTCGGGCCTTCAAGCCACAGACACAGCATGCGTATTACACCAGCACCAGCAGAATGGCTGGTTTTGCATTCGCGCCTTGAATGAATCATCTGTGTAGGTGTTTAGCACCAACATAAATGTTGTCTGATGTTTTCCTATCTGACAGGAAAAGATGAAGGGTAAAAATAAACTGGTCCCGCGGCTGCTCGGGATAACCAAAGAGTCAGTGATGCGAGTAGATGAGAAGACGAAGGACGTGGTGCAGGAATGGCCTCTGACAACAGTCAAGAGATGGGCAGCCTCCCCCAAGAGCTTCACCTTGGTACTGTGTGACCCTTTGCGTCAAGTCCTCACCACCTCTTACACACTCCTAATCCTATGCATGTATTTGTATAAACAGCGTGTTGTACACAATTCTGCCCCACATATTCACTCCCCAATTTTTTATTTTCCAATACAAACGGCATCCTATGACTGCAATATTGAATGTTTTCAGCGTGCTAGCCAGCTATTTCATCTGAGTTAACAATAGGTTCCTGGGGGGGAATGTGCAGAATTTGGATGTATTATTTATCTGAAAGCCTTTTTCATTTTCTTTACCAGCTGTTGGCTGTTTTCTTCCTGTACTGAAAGAGGGTACTCCATTTAAAGATTAATATATTATGCAAATTCTGAAACGTACTCTGAGGTATATTTGCCAACATTGATTTTTAACTAAAAAATACTCACCCGTGTGTTTCTGTTGCGTGCTTTGAAGTGAGCAGTTTTCACATTCATTACATCTCATTTTTAATCACAGCTTTGGAGGGAAAAGGATGCTACACAGAAAAACAATCAGTTTTTCATTTCATTAACAGTAGAAATGATGAAGGTGTTGCCAAGTTTATTCGGGTCCTCACCCTGAGCAAGGCATTTTTTTCTTTATCTGTGCACAAATTGCAAGGCTTTTATTATGAATTAGATATTTTGCGGCATTAGGTAGATGTTAAGATACAGTGACTTGAGGGACACTTGTCTTGTCCTGAATCTCTGCTTTCTTTAATGCATTATAAAGGATTTTGGAGAGTACCAGGAAAGTTACTACTCCGTCCAGACTACAGAGGGAGAACAGATATCCCAACTTATTGCTGGATACATTGACATCATTCTGAAAAAGGCAAGTGATTAAAAAACTAAAGTAAAGCTCTTTATATAAATACAAGATGCATCCAGTTCTACATATGTTAAGCCTACAATGTGATGCCTTTACAGAAGCAGAGTAAGGATCGCTTTGGCCTTGAGGGAGATGAGGAATCCACCATGCTGGAGGAATCGGTTTCACCTAAGAAGTGAGCAGCGTTTATGTATTATCTGCTGTAGTAAAAAGCTGACCACTCTGATTCAGTGAACACAGTCTCGTTATTCTTCATGAATTCAAAACCTCGCTGTTTAATTGTGCATGTAATTACATTTCTGCCTGCCCAGCGTAGTACTCCCCAAGAGAGGTAATGTTTGAATTAGACACAAAAACAGCACTTGTAATTTTAAAATACCACTAAGACTGTTCTGGCTATTTCAGAATACAATTTGTTAAAGTGTTTCCTTGTATCGTTTTTTGTAAAAAACGGCCTTGGGGTAAAGCCACCAATTTATTATCTTATTTTGCAAATGAAAGCTGCATCATTTGGAAGTCAAGATATCACACAGGTTAAGATATCAGCTCATTTGAAGCTGTATTTTTTTTCTCCCAGCTTGGTGCTGTCTCTCCTGATTTTCCCTTGTAGCTTAGTGACTGGTGGAAATTAAGGAAAAGCGGATGGACCTGGGTTCTATCGCACAGGGTTTGGAAATTTGTTGTCACTGGAAATCCACATGGCTCTTAGTGAGACCGCTCTCTGGCAGACTGGGGCATCATATTCCTGCTGCTTATGGGCCAATTGACTCATGTTGTGGTTCTCAGTACAAAAACATAATTGCTGCCTCTCAAAACAAGCCATAATTAACCAATGGAGTCAGGAGCATCTGTTGAGTTGGGCATGAAAACACATTTTTCTGTACAATATTTCTTCTGACAATGCCTGCTCGCTGTGGGAACAGTTGTTGGTCCGTGATAATTGTTTTAAGTATAATTTAGTAATTTTTGGCATCTAAATTAGTTAGACGTTATCATCTGGAGCAATCAGTATTTAAAGATTCAGTCAAGTAATATGAGGGAAAAGAGTCAATTCTGAAACACCTCCATATGTCAGTTTTGAGTTTATCAAGAAAAACAGACCATTATCTATATTAAAATGTAAGTAATAGAAAATCAGATGAAACGCGTTCTTTACCAGCCCTGAATGAAAATGTTAAGGCAGCGTTTCATGTAGTTTGATCTTGATCTTTCCACTACACACATGCTTTCATTTCAATCCTGTTTTCTACATAACGAGAAGGTCATAGGCTCGTATGCATCTACATACATTATGTATGTTGAATATAACATTCACACGCAATGAAACAACTTCATAAATGTAGCTTGTTTAATTATGAAAGTCATCACTGACTTCTGTTTCTTTTTCATCTGCATAAGGTCCACAATTTTGCAGCAGCAGTTTAATCGGGTAGGTCGTGTGGAGCACGGCTCAGTAGCCCTTCCGGGTATAATTCGGTCTGGGTCTATTGGGGGCCCCGACACCTTCAATATGGGGACTATGCCTTCTGCACAGCAGCAAATCACCACAGGCCAGATGCACAGAGGACACATGCCTCCACTGGTGAGTCTGAGTATTTTCACGTGCTTAAAGACAAATGTCATATTCCCTCCTGTCTCATTATATTTAGATTTTCAATTATGACGGTAATGAAATTTGTCGCATCCACCTCTGGGTCAATCTGTGCAATTTAGAAACAATGTTTTTGAACCAAACAAATCTGAACAAGATGGGACGAGAGAAAGATATAGCACCTTTGCTACATCTTGCTTTCTTTTAAAATGTTAGAACATGATGTTCAGGTGTGTTATTCTCTCTTGTTTAATGTAGATCTGATCTACTGGGTTTGAAATACTACTTGTGGTCTCTGCTGTCAGAAATTAACCTCATCTCACTGATAATGAGATGGGGAATAAAGGTTCCTTATCCTCACACTAAAAGCCCATCTGTCTCCTGCAATTTATAGATATTTAAATGCAAGTCTCAGTTTCACAGTTGTGTTTTTAATTAATTTTGTTTAGTCATTTGTACACTGAGTGTCTGTTATTTGTTTGTCTGTTGTTGTTGTCAGAGTCTGGCCCAGCAGGCCCTGATGGGGACAATCAACAGCAGTATGCAGGCTGTGCAGCAGGCTCAGGCTGACCTGGGACATGTAGATAATCTGCCTCCACTGGGCCACGACTTAGTGAGTCATACTACACCAGTTACTACACAGTTTTGAAAAATATTTTGGGACTCGTGCATAGACATAGTATCCCACCACATTCCCACAATCACAGCAATGAGTTCTACTTTTTGAACACTTTTTTCGTCTTGCTGATGTTACAGCCTCTGGATTTGCAAAGTAAAGACGGCTTAAAAAGAATCAAGCATTCTAATCACATCAAAGTCCATCATATTTCTCAAATATAATTAGGATGTAGAACTGACTGCAAATGTGGAGGTTGTATTTAATGCTTGAGTATTTCCAAAGCCATAGGTGTTGTATTGCCTTAGTCCTTTAATCCTGAGCAAGAAAAGTTGATATGAGCTGAGAATCGCCCACTGTGATGAATGCCAATAACTCTCATTTTCCTCCACCAAAAGGCATCCAGGGTTTGGGTTCAGAACAAAGTGGATGAATCCAAACATGAAATCCACTCTCAGGTCGATGCCATCACCGCTGGAACAGCATCTGTGGTCAATCTCACTGCAGGTGAGTGCCCAGGAGAAAGCTAAATAGCTAAAGGATGACACACACTATCATTTTGAGTTTTCATTTATTTTTGCAGCTCAGTTCTGTTTTATGAAATCTGCGCTTGACAGAAAACAGCTCCAGTTAAAATTGCCTAAATATTGTTTATCTTTACATTATTTCAACTCCAATGATATGAATCAATAAATGTTTCCCATGCCAGTGTTGAGCATTCACTGATGTTGACAGCAAAGCATGTTCCGGTTCTCCTTGTTACAAATATTACTACTGATAAATAAATCTTGAACTTCTTGTCCTGAAGCTCAGCTTACTGGCAATGTGTGTCTCTGCTCCCTATGTTGATTGGCATTCTGCCAATCAACACAGGGAGCACAAAGTTCCAGCCAGCCTTTTGCGAGGTTTTAATCTTACCTTGCCATCTGTTTTGTCGCACATACCCTCACTCCACTATCTAAAACAAAGTTTTTCATCTTCATGGCCACTTGCTCCTTCAGCGTGCTTGTCTCTGCGGAACTGTTTCAAATAGCCTCTAATTATGACACTGACACTGATGTTTGTGTTACAGCATATGACATGCAAGCTGCCCCGTGGCTCAGCTAAATCAATGTGGCAGCAGCATAGCAAATTAAGATGCACAGCAGAGATGTGGTTTGTTATGATGGCTCTCCGTCCTCTGCAGGTGAGCCCACAGAAACTGACTACACAGCAGTGGGTTGCGCCATCACCACCATCTCCTCCAACCTCACGGAAATGTCTAAGGGTGTCAAGCTGCTCGCGGCATTAATGGACGATGAGGTGGGCAGTGGACACAAGCTCATGGGTGCTGCCAGGATGCTGGCAGGAGCTGTGTCAGATCTGCTCAGATCTGTTGAGCCTGCAGCCGCTGAGGTGAGGCATCTACTGATTATTGTGCTGATTTGGACTTCAACTGTAATCGCTGTAGTCACAAATGCACATACAGTGTTGGAGTGTATACTTTTTTTTTATCAGTATCCCTTCGAAGATGTATTACATAAGGTTTTTTTGGGGGTGATTTTTGTCCCTGAAGTCTGTTTTGGAGAATTCATGAGGGCCTCAGTTAAACAGGCCAGGCCTGTGTAATGAATGCGGTGATGTCATCCCCATACAGCCCAGACAGACGGTGCTGACTGCAGCAGGAAGCATTGGACAGGCCAGCGGGGACCTGCTCCGTCACATGGGGGAGGGCGAGACTGATGAGAAGTTCCAGGTTGGACGCCACCCACTCACTGTTCCTATGACACTGCCGGCCAAACAGGAAGACACACACATATTCTCAGGCCCCTTTTAAAAATGTCAATGCACACTTATGTAATCAGCTCAGGCTTTATTATTAGATCGTCGCTTTATGTGGATTTGAAACGTGGTGACACAATGAGAGCTTTCAGTTGTAAAATGACGATCCAGTGTCCCAGATCTCCATTAATACAAACTTATCAGTACCCTGCACTATCTGCCTCATTGATTCTTTTACACTGAAATTCATTTACCTGCCATACACACCTCAGCTTACATGTCCTCTCCCAGCTGTGATACCACTCTCTTTTAGTGTTAATGCCCAGAGAAGAGGGCTCATAAATCATCCACATTCTTGGTTTCACTGACCTTGAGCCAATATTCTTCTACTACATTCAGACAATGTCGTTTGTAATCCAATTGCTTTACTTAACACAGATGTAATTTATTATTTGCATGCTAAGACCCATAATAACTCTCTGCCTCGTGCTTTCTGCTGTTACATTCCAGTTGTTGCTTGTTCACTAGTAGTGCAGTAATCACATTATATCAACTGGACAAAACAGGTTACAAACATTTACTTTCCTCGTCCCTCCAGTCACATGTGCGCAGCTGTGCAGTGTTTCAGTGAAGGACATTGATTAATATGTTGCAGGACACCCTGATGAATCTGGCCAAAGCAGTGGCCAATGCAGCTGCTATGTTAGTCCTGAAGGCCAAGAACGTGGCCCAGGTGGCTGAGGACACCATATTGCAGAACCGGGTGATCGCAGCTGCCACTCAGTGCGCCCTGTCCACCTCACAGCTGGTAGCCTGCACCAAGGTACTGAACTAAAACTTGTTCATCTCAGCAGCCAAGTAGGTAAAGGACATACCAATAGATAGGGAATAATCCAAATACAATATATGAGTCTGGTTGATTTAGCTTTGCTAGAGTTTACTTTGGAAATATGAAGTGTTGAACTTCTTTTAGTTTAAAAAAAAAAGGTCTTTGTGTCACATCTTGAATGGAATAAGTGTTTTTCTTTTTGGCAGTGACATGTTTAATATAGTACTAGGTTTTATTTTGAAAAGCTTCACATGTTGTGCTTGGTTGGGTGAAACAAGAATCACGGTAGATGCTGTGTGTGTGTGTGTGTATATATATATATATACATATATATATATATGTATATATATATATATAATCTTAAATCTTGACTGAGTTTCTGCCAACGTCTATTTGTGGCACAGGTGGTGAGCCCGACCATCAGCTCCCCAGTGTGTCAGGAGCAGCTTGTTGAGGCCGGGAAGCTGGTGGACCGTTCTGTGGAAACCTGTGTCAAAGCTTGCCGCTCGGCCAGTGACGACGGCGAGCTGCTGAAGCAAGTTGGGGCAGCAGCTGGTGTGGTGAGCCAGGCTCTCAGCGACCTACTGCAACATGTTCGCCACTACGCGAGCTGTGGAGAGCCCATCGGACGCTATGACCAGGCCACAGATACCATCATGAACGTGACTGAAAACATATTCACTTCGATGGGTGATGCTGGTGAGTACTGATGGCAATCCATCATTCTGTAGTGCATTCCTGTTTTCACTTCACTTGTTCTAATGTGTTTTGGCTGCGTCAGGGGGCCCTTAAGACATTGTCTGCATCTGTGTCCGTGTTAAGTGTTCTTAAAAAACATCTACCCATTTTCAAAGCTCAGACTATTTGCTATGGTTTGAACCATAAGTCTGAAGAATTTTTCAAACCCAGTCAATTCTCAAGGGGTTGTAGAAAACATGTCATCCAAAACCACTACAGAGTTCTCAATCTGGCCTCAATCAGCATCAGGGAGACTTTGAAATTTAACGGGAAACACATGACCTGTGCATTTTTTGGAAGCACGAATGTTTTTTTTCTATAAATCAAAATGAAAAGAAAAAAAAATCCATAGCAATAGATCAACATTGAATAATAAGAGTTTGTTCTATAGAGAGTACTGGTTGATTCCCAAGGGCATAGGATGTAGGTTGTAAAGCACCTAGATGTCTTTCATTGTCTTTTCTGGCTGAGTTATTTCCAGCTGGAGGTGGGTGTTTGGGAAACACAACTTTTTATAGCAGGTGTGTGGGGAGATGTTACATATATGCCAAAGACTTTCATTTACGTGAAAGAGGATGACTCACTAGAAAACCTTCAGCTTTAAGAGGACATGAAAAAATAGTGTGACTCTGCAAGACGAGGATATTTCTAACTGATGCATTAAGGTTGAATGTCATGATAAATTAACAGATCATTCATCAACCATCAACAGTGCTATTCTCCCTTTAATATATCTGGTTGTATTAGTGTTAATCATGTTACAACTTTGCACATCTTCTAAAAAGACTTCAACTCATGTACGGGAGCAGACATCAGTTAGACCATTAATTTTTTAGGTATTTAATTAACTGCTGTAGCCAAGAATACACATGCCAATTGGTTATTTTATCTCAACAGTCTCATTTAATATCCAGAAAATTTAAGATTTCACAATGCATATAAAGGTTAAATGGTGCTTATATAGGTGCAAGCCTTATGTAGTTTCAAATATTAAAAACATGCTATTGGAAGTTAAGGTGTAACATTACATTAGCATGCAGTCATCACCTGACACACTTTTGTGTTGGTGTTTTCTTGGGAATGCCTTTGTCCTAAGAAACATATCCTTGATATGCAACACTTTCAAAAAATGCTGCCTGTCAAAATGGATGCAGATCTACAACACTCCTCAGTGAAAAACAAAAATGGACAAGTTTCATGGATTTGCCTTGTGCTGCTGTCGAGATCATTTTGATGTTTGTGTGGGGTATCTGGCTTTGTGTACTTATGTGTTGTTTGCCCGTTTGTGTAAACAGGTGAGATGGTACGTCAGGCCAGGGTGTTAGCCCAGGCCACCTCCGACTTGGTCAATGCCATGAGATCAGATGCAGAGGCAGAAGTGGATGTTGACAACTCCAAGAAACTGCTCGCTGCAGCCAAACTCCTGGCTGATGCCACGGCTCGGATGGTAGAGGCTGCTAAGGTGAGAGAGGAACAGGTTTGCTCTCACAATGTAGTGCAATAGAAATGAATATTTACTTCAATGTAGTAACATAATTCAAATATATTATGTCATAATTACAGTACTTTAGCGAAGTCTGATTAATAGTTAACTCCAAATTAATGCAGAAGACGCATTTATCATCAGTTTAACCTCATTATATGCAATCATGTTGATCCAGCTGTTGATATTATTTAAATTTCTATCCACAGTGTCACCACATTGATGGTTTGTATGTGTGCTTTTATGCTGAATACAGAGTTATAAGGACTGAACTGAATTTCTGTCCTTTTATAGAAAACAAGTCTTAGTATAACTGAATGCACTAGCTACCAACATCATTTTACATCCAAAATAAAAGGGTGCAGCATCAGTGGCTCTTAATAAGCCCCTGGCACCGTTGTGCAGGATATTATCAGTGTGAAATACCCAGGCAAGCGCTGCTTATGGCTCGTTAGATGTTTTTGATCTGTGACACATTAATCACCACATCACTGCCATTATCAAAGAGGAAGTGAGGATCTGGGACTGATGGTTTCCTTGGAAACTGTCAGAAAGCAGCCAGAGCTAAATGCCTCTTTGCATCTATTGTACAATGTGTAAAACCAGAGTTGTTAAAGTTGTATTGCTGTGATCTGATAGCTCTTGTTATATATACTGTATACATAGTGTATGTATGTGCCTGTGTTTGTGTGCATCTGCACATATCTGCATAAATGTGTGTTTATGTGCCGTCAGGGGGCGGCTGCCTACCCAGAGAATGAAGACCAGCAGCAGAGGCTTAGAGAGGCAGCCGAGGGGCTACGTGTTGCCACTAATGCTGCAGCTCAGAATGCAATAAAGAAAAAACTGGTCAACAGGCTGGAGGTGAGTCAAAGGAGTCAACATGTTCCCATCTTTGTGTTGTTTGGCCTTGATCAAAGCACACCTCTTCTTTTCGTGTCCCCTCAGCAGCAGCAAAGATGTCACACAAACATCTCTTTCTCATATTTTGTTTCCCCTGTAGTATAAACATAATATAAATGCAGCAGATAAAAAAAGAAACACATACCAGAATGAAAATAATGAAATGCTTCAACAGTCATTTGTACAAATACGGCCCATTTATTATATTTGTCTGTGTTATTTCTCTTTCCCTCCGCAGTGAGTTATAAATCCCATTAGTGCTGTGAATGAGCTATCTGAGTGTAAAGATCTGTGTTTAGCCCTTGGTATCAGTTTGCCCCTAATGACTACCCCCTCTCTGCTCTGCAGCAACCAATGTTCAATTTCCCAGGGACATAAACTATGCGTTACTCAGGGCTGGGATCAGCCTACTATCAGACATGCATCTCAGTCAGCCTCCTTGCATCAGATGGTCACAGTGATGGTGCTAATGTTTCGCCTCTATCAAGGCAGCATGTAAGCCAGTGAAGACCAGTGTTATCAATCTCCAAGTGTGCATGTAACAATTATCATAGACACATTTAGGCCTGTTAAAATCTCTTCATTTTACCTGTTGTGTCCAGACGAAATGCCACTCAGTTGCTGCAGATGTACATATACTTTTATTATGTTAATATTAATGTAATATTAAAATATTACATTAAAAATATATACAGCACATGAGGGTTACAATATACATAAAAAATACTACCTGAAGTAGTCATGCCTCGAATGTAGTTCATTCTTTTTATGCCTCTGTGCCGGCAACAGCTGTGACTGAAGGCTTTTTATTTATTTATTTTTGGTGGATTATCCGTCCATCCATATGTCTATCAGTCAGTCCCATTATCTTGAACACAATATGTCAGGGTTTCTTCCGATTTGGCACAAATGTTCACTTGGACTCGCTGATAAACTGATGAGATTTTGATGGTCAGAGGTCAGTGTGATGACTCGAACTGAAGAATTCATACACTAATCATGGCAAAACATTTCATACAAATGTCTAATATGGTGAAGTGATTACATTTTATAACCAAAAGCTCAAAGGTAAACTTCACTGTGACATTATAATGTAAGTTTTCTAGCCGTCATTTAAATATCATAATCACCATAACAGAAGGGGAGATTGTGATCATATTTCACATTTGGTCAGATGATGTTAATCTTGGGTGCACGCCTATTATATTACTTCAAAGTCTTCACTACATACAATACTGTATGAGGACAGACAGGCATGTAAACTACAACTTCTCTGGTTGTTGCAGGCATACAAACGTTAGGCAGTAACTCCAGTTTCTTTGTATAATGATATCATGTTTTCTTTTCAACCTCGCCTCCTCATCCTCTCAACAAAGAATGTGGTCTGTTGTTTTCAATCATGTCATTACTTCAAAGCTAGTCTATGAATTAATGTGAGCTAAGCAGTATATTTTTATCTTTAGTTTTGGAAACATAGCAGGGCAAAGGCAGTCTTGATCAACTCAACAGACTGAGCAATGCAATACCAGCCACTCCCCTCGTCTTACAAAACATTTTGGTTGTGACCCCTCTTACTGTGATTAGAACTCTGGCTGAGTACAGAATATGACAGTATAATACTGCACAGAGCAAATGTGAATGCTCCTCTTAGCCAAGCACCACTTTCTTACTTGAGACTAAATTGCCTCCATTTGTATCTTCTGAACAGATAGCTGCAAAGCAGGCAGCGGCTGCTGCTACTCAGACGATTGCAGCTGCCCAAAATGCTGCCGCTTCCAACAAAAATACTGTCTCACATCAACAGTTAGTACACAGCTGCAAGGTATGATCACGTAGTCTTTCTCATGTGCTCTTTTGTACTACCACTGTACTGTTGTGTTTAAAGAAACTGTCAAAATGTAGTGGAAAACGAATTCCTTTTAACACTTATTATTACAGAATGACTTTTCCCTTTCAGTCATGATGATATAGAATATGAAGAATACATGATTTTTTAATTTCAGGCTGTAGCAGACAGTATTCCCCAGTTAGTGCAGGGGATGAGGAGCAGCCAGGCCCAGCCAGAGGAGTTAGGCCCTCAGCTCGCCCTCATAATGGCCAGCCAGAGCTTCTTACAGGTTAATATTTTACCATGACACGGTCAGCGACTATCTAAACTCTCCATCACAACATACACACAAAACACTGGTCTTTTAGTGCTTATGAATTTCTTGCTGTCAAAATCTCTCAGCCTGGAAGTAAGATGGTGGCATCAGCGAAGTCAGCAGTTCCAACGGTGGCTGACCAGGCTGCTGCTATGCAACTGGGCCAGTGTGCCAAGAATTTGGCTACCTGCCTGGCGGAGCTCAGGACTGCCACCCAGAAGGTATCTATACACAACACCGTTTCATCTCACTGATGTAGGAAATTTGTTGCTAGCTTGAACGTATGTGAGTCCAGTTCTTTGATCTTATCCAGAGATACCAGGTGCATATAACATTGCATCCAGTTTGCTCTACATATTAGAGTTTGGGTAACTGTAACTATGTATTACTTGTAGGCCCACGAAGCCTGTGGACCCCTGGAGATTGACTCAGCCCTCAAAACTGTCCAGACACTCAAGAGTGAGCTTCAGGATGCTAAGATGTCTGTCATTGATGGTCAACTCAAACCTCTTCCGGGAGAAACGGTCGGTACATAGCAACATCTATGGTGAAATTTCTCCAAAACATTATACTGCAGATATCCTGCTGTAGAGAAACCATGAATCAAATGTTTATTTATGTGTTCTGTTGCACCACACAGCTGGAAAAGTGTGCTCAGGATTTGGGAAGTACATCGAAGGCTGTGGGCTCCTCCATGGCCCAGCTGCTTACATGTGCTGCACAGGGCAATGAACATTACACAGGTAATGTCTTTTATACATAGAGCTGGTGTGAGGAGCTTAAGCCTTTTAGCTAAATAATTTACTTCTGTTTCTCTTATTAGATTAGTTACATTGCTGAAGTAGATAGATACTGAATAATAAATGTATATGGATTGCTGACTGTAATTTTTTATTTAAAAAGTAATTTCTCTTAACTGCACCAAGTGCGAATCTGAAATATAAAGCAAGCAAAGAATTCATTTTTTATTTTTTTGCTATCACTATTGCCTTAAACCGAACCTTTGGAATCCAGAATGACTTGGCTGCTTTGCCGTCAATTCTGCCTCAAATGAGGATCTCAGTGGAGGAGAGATGAAGACAGATAGAGAATAACGTTTCTAACAATGAGTGCTCCCAGGCAGTACTTCATGCTGTGGCCCAGGGTTCTGCTCGCTACTCATTAATCTCTTTTTTTCACTGGATTTAACATTCCATCAGCAAATGGCTCCACTCCGCTGGTTAATGCAATTTGATGCAATTTGCTGCTTTTTTTGCTCCACTCTGTGTATAATAAGTTAAGGGCACCTCCCATGTGAGGCCGTATTTATTATATTAACTCATTTATTTAAACAATGAGGGAATTTTGGTATCACAGTTTGTTCACAGTGTGGTGCTGCTAGCCCCTACCAGTTTCCATTTCTACAGAAACAATGTCACTTGCTCTCACTACTTAACAATGCTCAACAAAAGAGACTCTGAACCTCATATTTCCTTTTTATCTGTAGAATATTGCACCTGTGTAACATCCATTGTTACCACATTAGAGGTCTGTGATGCACATGAGACATATTATATTTAGGGACATGTTATTATACTTATTTGATTTGCTTCTCTGAATCTTCATCTCTGTGATCACATTTTTTCATTATCCTATTTAAATGTGGCTGAATGTTCACAGGTGTTGCTGCTCGTGAAACAGCCCAGGCTTTAAGAACATTGGCTCAAGCAGCCAGAGGTGTGGCGGCCAGCACCAAGGAGCCTCAGGCTGCAGCTGCAATGCTGGACTCAGCCCAGTGTGTGATGGAAGGCTCGGCCATGCTGATCCACGAAGCCCATCAGGCCTTGGTTCATCCAGGAGATGCTGAGAGTCAGCAGAGACTGGCACAGGTAGTGCAGGTCCCACTAATATATACCCCAGAGGTAGTGGTATTTGTGCAGTGATCACATTGTTCTTCTCAGGCCCTTTTCTCCCTCCTCTACTGATTTGTAAACATTCCTTTTTTCCATAACAATCATCCCCTCTAAGCGTTGCTATTTTCTCTCTTCTGTGTCTCTCTCGCCTGGTATTCCTCTCTCAGGATTGCCTGAGTAAAACTGTTCATTCTCCTGCAGCCCTTCAGGGGATAAGCATATTGTTTGGCATATATCTGTGACAGCAGCATAAATTAGTGACACGGATTATTGTGCACCGCTGTGAGCTCAATTTGCATTTGAGATGTTTTTCCCCATATAGCTTTGCTCTGGGGCTTTGTTGTATAGCACATTGTTAGAATGACTAATGGCAGCCCATTGACAGATGTTGTGCTGTGTTTCAGGTGGCCAAAGCAGTGTCGCACTCCCTGAATAATTGTGTGAATTGCCTGCCAGGCCAGAAGGATGTTGACATGGCCCTGAGGAGCATCGGAGAGGCCAGCAAAAAGCTGCTAGTGGACTTTGTGAGTCCTGCTCAAGCATTTTCTCAGGGATTTCTTGACATTTTATGTTTGCACGACACAATACATTTGTGTCATACATTCAAATATCAACCCTTAACTGGACAGGATGTTTCCATTTGACTTCCTAATTGTGTGTCTTGTCTTTGAAGCTGCCTCCCTGCAGTAAGACATTCCAGGAGGCCCAGACTGATCTGAACCACACAGCAGCTGAACTCAACCACTCTGCAGGCGAGGTCGTCCACTCCTCTCGTGGTACAAGCAGCCAGCTGGCTGCGGCCTCCGGGAAGTTTAGCCAAGACTTTGATGAGTTCCTGGATGCCGGCATTGAGATGGCAGGACACACCCAAGTAGGTTTTATGATCACACAAACCCCTCCATGCTCCATTGAAACAGTTCAATGCTAATCCACTGCCACCAGTATTTTACACATGAAGTGGAGCCTTCAGACCTTTGATGGACTAAAAGGCTGAAATGCAAAGTGCATCTTTGTGTCACTTTGGTAACTAAGCTGTTTAAGTCATTTGTTAATTGGACCTTTTCAGCTCGCGCACTAACACAGTCAGATGTAATGAGTTCCTGTAATGTCCTTGTTCTGGTTATTTTGCTCATTAATTTGGAAAGATGGTCAGGGATTGAAGTTGATGTAGCATGACACCCGAGCTTTAATCAGGCTTAAACAGGCCTGCTGGGTGAGAGAAGAGGATATTAGCTGGTAGGTACACTTTAAATACATTTTTTAGAATACAGTCTTTTGACAACTGTTGTCAATGCTGTAAATACTGTATAATTTTGACTATGTATAACACAACTCTACATCCATTTCGAAAATTACCTGTTTTGTTTCTTTTCCTTGCATGTACAGAGCAAAGACGACCAGATCCAAGTCATTGGTAATCTGAAGAACATCTCCATGGCATCCAGTAAGCTGCTACTGGCTGCCAAATCTCTGTCTGTGGATCCAGGTGCAGCGAATGCGAAGAATCTTCTAGCTGTGGCAGCAAGGTGCGATAAAATGCTGCTGATATGTATCAGACATTCTCTGCAGTTGTTTTTGATGAATATTAAACTGTATTTGCTAGTAAGCAGAAGCATTCTATGCTAAATATGAATCCTGGTCCAGATTTGGACCTGTAGAAAGTCATGATAAAACATCTTCCTGCTGCATCTGTATGCCACTCCTACGGTGTGTCTGTTCGGCATTGCTAGAGGGACTACGTATCCTCCCCTTAGTGGAGAGAAGCCAAGCAGCTGGTCCCGCAGGGCTTTAGGCCTGACTGACTTTTCTCTGTCTAATTAGGAAGATGGAAGCCTTGGCTAGAGCCTGTCTGTGCTCAGCAAGGCTGAACACAAACTCAAGACAATCTCGGCACTCCTGTGCGCTGTGTTATCCAATCGCAGTGAGAAGCCAGCAGTGCCATGCTTGAATAGTGGAGCTAAAAGCATCTGTGAGTGAGGCCAGCCTGTGCGTGCATGCAGAGGACACATGTGAGAGCTAAAGAGGCTGTGTGGCTGCCTGTGTGTTTCAGGGCGGTGACAGAGAGTATTAACCAGCTGATAACGCTCTGTACCCAGCAAGCAGCAGGACAAAAGGAGTGTGACAACGCCTTGAGGGAGTTGGAGGTAGCCGTCCCCACATACACTGTACCACACAAAGACCTATTCTCTTAAGGCCTGTTTTCTTTACATGCCTGTAATATATGTTTTGTTTTTTTATCTGGATTTTTTTGTCTCTCCTGCTTTCCATCTGTTTTGCATTTGCTTACTCCCATAGAGCCACTCTGTCAATTCAGAACAAGAGTAGCTGCATTAGCGACACTGATTGAACAAGAGCATTTTGCATTCTGAAGCCAACATTCAATTGTACTATACTATTATACAATACTCATATGTAATTGAAAATGACAATATTGCTGTTCATTTTAAAAGCCTTGATTATCATGATTTATTGGGCAGCATATTCCAATCAGCCTGATTTGTATTTATGGTGTTTGCGTTTTCAGACGTGAATTAGTGGCTGATAAATGTTCAAAGGTATCATAGCAGAAATGTTCAATGGTGTGTTCATTGTAGTTATTACCATCTCTGCCTTTGTGCAGGCTGTCAGAGGCCTTTTAGATAACCCCAATGAGCCTGTCAACGAACTCTCCTACTTTGACTGCATCGAGAGCGTCATGGAGAACTCAAAGGTACAGGCTTTCAAAATAAATGTATGTACTATGTACTTTAACTGTCAGAGATACTTAACGTAGCAGGCAGCTGAAGATCTAATTTGTGCACAATTTCTCCATTTCTGCGTGCCTCAGGTCCTCGGCGAGTCGATGGCAGGCATTTCTCAACACTGTAAGACAGGTGATGTGGTAGCCTTTGGGGAGAGCGTGGGTTTGGCGTCCAAAGCTCTATGTGGGCTGACGGAGGCTGGAGGACAGGTGAGATCTCAGCATTGTACTAACACATCCTGACATACCCTCCTTGCTTCTGCTCTCATGTCAGATTTCTGCTCTTTTGCACTTTTCTTTTCTGTTTCCTCTCCACTTCATTATATGCTTAATATTAATCACATAACATTTCATCTAGGAAATCAAATTGTTAATCATTTTTAAGCTTGATGTAGCCCTCTAAATGATTCATGAAAAGATATTTAAGCATCTTGACAAGGTGGAACCCACTTATAAATGGCATTTAGACACTTTTCATTGGAAACCATGACAGCGAGGCAGGGTGAGCCAGGTTTCATTGGAGGTTTTACAGACTCCCACCCTCAAAGCTGTAAAATAACATCTTCAGCTCCATGTGAGATTCAGTCGCCTTTTCTAGAAAAGGGCACGCTCTGACAGATCTTTTGTTCACTCTGCTTGTTCACTCTCCGGAAGTTCCATTATTATGCACTGTATATGCAATTTGAATCTGAATGTTTCTATTCATTAACTTGCATATTTGTGTACGATAGAGAATGTGGACTACTTGTGGGGGGTGTCTTAGCTTCTGTGCGACAACAAATAATATCTTGGTGGAAGATAACAAGTAAGTATAACTCTGTTTTTGTTTTCTACCACACAGGCCTCTTATCTTGTAGGTGTTTCTGATCCCAATAGTCATTCGGGTCATGAGGGGCTGGTGGATCCTATTCAGTTTGCACGGGCCCATCAAGCTATACAGATGGCTTGTCAGAACTTAGTGGATCCAGCCAGTAGTCCCTCACAGGTAAGAACATCCAACGCAAACTACAGAACATTACATGTCGGAAGGAATTTGTGCTGCACACCTCACCAGAGTGGCTCAGTTTTTTACAACTCTTCCTCGTTATTGATGCTTTTTGTTTATTTGTCCATAAGGTCTTGTCTGCAGCAACAATTGTAGCCAAACACACCTCAGCTCTCTGTAACGCCTGCCGCCTGGCTTCATCTAAAACCTCCAATCCGGTGGCAAGGAGACAGTTTGTCCAGTCAGCCAAAGAGGTGGCCAACACTACAGCCAACCTCGTCAAAACCATCAAGGTCAACTCCCCAACTGATCAAAACGTTGAGTGTAAATTTGTTACAGAATTTTTTTCGTCAAGTGAGAAGCTGCAAATATGTGTGTATCATTCCGTCGCTTGCAAAAATATGGGCAAAATGGACAAATATTCATATGGCGGTGTCTTGTTTCAGGCCTTAGATGGGGATTTTTCTGAGGAGAACAGGAACAGGTGCCGTGTTGCTACTACCCCACTCCTTGAGGCTGTAGAAAACCTGTCAACTTTTGCCAACAACCCAGAGTTTGCGAGCATCCCAGCTCAGATCAGCAATGAGGTATTCATCCATTTATGTTTCTAATACACCATTTAGAGTGTCCTTGTTTATTATTTCCAGCTGCTAACGACTTAACTGAATGAAAATCTTTTGCTGAGATCCTCTGTTCTCAGAAACATCCAATTTGTAAATGTTTCTCTTCATTCTACACGGATCTCGAAGTTGCTCTTCAGAAAGATTAAATGAATGTGCTGGTGACTTGTGCACTCAAGTCGCTTGAAACAGCCTCTTATATAAGCCAACACAAAACGGTTTGTACAGTGAACATGGGGAGAATTGGATTGAGGTTCAATTTTCCCTTCTCTTTTAATGTCAAGAAAAAGCTTGAGAAGAAAGATGGATTTTTAGTTTTCAATCTGTGCAGAACGGTTCTCCCACAGTCCTCTAAAAGCTTTATGGCTGTAATCTGTTGGAGGGCAGTGTTTAACGGCACTTTCTCTCAGCACAGCTGCTCTAATCTTCAGCTTGTTAATCTAATTGTCAAGGGAGGTTTTGGCTCGTATCATAAAGACTGAAGGTGTTTCTTCCTGCGTCTGTGTAAAGCTGCCTTCCTAATCTCATCCCTCCCTTTGATTGCACCTTTGATCTCTCCAAGGTAGTCAAGGAATATTAACAACTCTGTCAGACCAATGTGGATGGCTCTTCGCTGTTGAGCTGTTACCTGGGCTGTTGTTTCACCTACACTAATCTTTTCATTTCCACAGGGCTCGGCAGCACAGGAGCCCATTGTGCGTTCCGCCCGCTCCATGCTCGATAGCTCCACGTACCTTTTAGAAACTGCCCGCTCGCTGGTCCTCAACCCCAAAGATCCGCCGACCTGGTCCATCCTCGCCGGCCACTCCAGGACGGTTTCTGACTCCATCAAGAGTCTCATCACCTCCATTAGGTCGGTATTAATCCAACCCACAGCAACATCTGTCTCTTCAGGCTTATCCAGAATCAATGGTTGTAAAGGTGTGCCTAACAGTTGGAGGAAAAAACTGATTCTGAAACCGGAGGGCTTATTCTGTGATATCTGTTCAGCTAAGCAGTAAATTGCCACATTAGTTTGTAGCTGCTGAGATCCCCACTGCTTTGTAATAGATTAGTGAACACTATAGAGCAGTGATGAGATGATGAGACTTGCTACGGTGGATCTGAAACACATTTCACCATGTGGTGCCCCACCCATTCCATCTTCATCATTATCCTCCGTTCACATGCATATACTACACCATTCTCACAGCAGCTAAGACTTAGAAAGGCTGCATTTGACAGTATTTTTAAAGGCGTAGTTCAGCATTTGAGGAAATACATTATTGCCACTTTATGGATGAGATTCAGATGAGAAATGATGTCACTCTCATGTCTGCATGCTAAATATGATTCTCACGGCAGCAGCTGATTAGTTAGGATGAGCTTTATTAGTGTTTGCTGGTTGCCTGGTAACCTTTTAGTGATGACATGACTCCAGGAAGTCACTGTTCCTGGCAAGAAACAGTAGATTACAGATTAAACAAATGCATGTTAATCACTAAGCTTTAGTGTGGTTGGAACGTGTTTGTTTTTTTTACCTTGAATTAAAGCCAGGCAAGTCGCTTCCCCTTGTTTTGATTCTTTATGTTCACCTAAGTTAATTAGCTATAGGGTTGTAGCTTTATATTTCACGTACAGACATGGAAAATCAGTTTTATTATAACTCTCAATGTAAAGCAAAATAAAAACAATCCTTTAAATTAAATGTGGTTGTTTCATTTTTTACAGAAGTTTTTGCTTTATTTATCTTAAAAACAACAATCTTTTGGCACAGCAATGTTGAAATGTATTTATATTTTTCTACATTTCTGGTGACAGGGACAAGGCACCAGGACAGAGGGAGTGTGATTACTCCATTGATAACATCAATAAGTGTATCCGGGACATTGAGCAAGCTTCCCTCGCTGCAGTTGGACAGACCCTGCCCTGCAGAGATGATATCTCCATGGAAGTGAGTTCAAGTATCCCATCAGCTCTATCTTGTGTGAGAGCAAGAACTTAATGGGATCTGTAGTCTTTCTGTTGTGACTTATGCTGTAATTCTCCGGTGTTGTAACTCACCAGGCACTCCAGGAGCAGCTGACATCCTCTGTGCAGGAGATTGGTCATCTGATTGATCCTGTCTCCACAGCGGCCCGAGGCGAAGCTGCCCAACTAGGACACAAGGTGCTGCTCTGACCATATATCTTTTCATCCCCTCTGGATTTCGAGAGAAAAACCTGTTCTGTCTGTTTTCTGTGTTGTGGTTCAACCCTTTCTCAGATGGATCTGTTAAATGTATTTTCCCAGGTGACCCAACTGGCAAGTTACTTTGATCCATTGATTGTGGCATCAGTAGGCCTGGCCTCGAAGCTGCATGACCACCAGCAGCAGATGACAATCCTGGACCAGACCAAGACTCTGTCCGAGTCGGCCCTGCAGATGCTCTACGCTGCCAAGGAAGGAGGAGGAAACCCAAAGGTACTGAGTGGGTCATAATGTTCATGCAGCTGCAGTGCATTTTGTCTAACATCATCATTATTTTAAGGATGACCTGTAATAGTAGGGGAAACTTCAAAGAGCAGATGAAGATATTCATGCAGTCATGTTGCTTCATCCCAGCTCTGCCAGGGTTAAGGAAAGCGACATGGAGCCAGTTGTTTTTGGTTTAGTAAAGTTATTTATTGCTGAGTAATATAATTAACAAACAAAGGAGGCAAAACTGCAAAGGAAAGCAGGACGTGTGGGTGTTGCTAAATTAATGAAAGAAAGAAAATCAAAAGAGGACTAACAGCGTTCCAACTTGCTAAGTAAACGACAAAAGGAAACAACTTAACTTCCTATCCAAACTGTAATACAAAGGCAGTCGTGCCCCTAGTGTACCTAACAGAAAGACTTCTAGCTGAATGTGTTCGTGGTGGAAAAGCTTGGCCCAGTGTCCAGACAGTCAACTAGTGTCTCATTACATAAATCAACAAATGTCTGAGCTACACGTGTCCGCAGGTAAGTGGCTACAGAACATGAAGACAATGATTAACCACCAGCTAGCAGATACAGAAAAACACCAGGCTATAGGCAAGTCTTGTAGAATTACACAGAAGACACAAGGACAACTTTATATTTAGTGTTTATAGTATCTTTTATATATGTATCTTATTGTTTGATTATAGAATATCCTGTCCTTTGTGTTATTATTTGCATTTTCAATGCACCAAGAGGAGTAGTATTCCTAATTTAATTGTATGCAGAGCTTACAATGATAATAAAGGCTTTCTGATTTTAATTTTGATAAAGAGAGGCTCAGAGGTGAGCTGCTCATAATGGGTGCCTTCCAATACCCATGCTACCATACTATATAGCATGCCAGAAGTAGTATGTCAGTATGTCACTAGTATATCAAATGTAGTATGCCAAAAATACCAGAATGTCCTACTACATCCGGTCAGATTTTGCAGTATGCAAACTAGCCATTCTGACCCACAATCCTCTGCACAGTTGCATCACATACATCACAATGTCTCGCGTGAGTCTAAACAAGCTTGAGCCGCTGACAGCACACAGACAGGTGACAGCTGTGACGGATATCCAAGGAAGGTGCAATATTATGATGAAGTACTATGTCCCATTTGTGTGCACGAAATAGTATGTACTGTGTAAGGACAGCTGCAGTACGTACTTAAAGTAAAAAGACAGAGTATGTGATTTGGAACGCTGCCTAAATCACAGCCACCAAGACTGCACTTCTCAACCAGATGTAGCGATTGCAGCAGCTTGATTGGCGCACAAGACTGGGCAGCAATCCAATCAGTCACGAGGCTTGGTGGGGAGAGGAACGAGGGCCGGAGCACAGAGCTGGAGCTGCAGGCCAAACAGTCAGGATGACAGGCAGGACATGGAGCAATCACAAGAACCAATCCTGCTTATACCAGTTTGTATTTATGAAACGGTCAAGAAGAGTTAAGCACAAAGAAGGAAGGTGCAAGGCCACCTATTGTCACAATAATGTTTTTTCAAGGGTCAGTCTCTGTTTGAAGGAGAATCAAGCCATTCTTTATGGCTCCACATGAAGGATTTCCCTCTTCCTTAATTTCTGTAAGTCTCATATGTTCTCCTTTCAGCCTTAAATCATTCATCTGTCTTAAACTGAACAGAACAAAAGCCCCAGGAGTTCCTACTTAGTTTTATGGCTTTCTATTAGTGTTAGAATTGATTTTAAGATTTTAGTGATGATTTTTTTAAACCCTGTTAACTGCACAACTTCTGATCCTGTTCTCAGGTCATTATGCCTTTATGCAAAATCAACTACCATCCTTAAAGTCATAAAATACCAAAATGACCCAGTGAGGAACTGCTTTTGTCTTATCAGATTACCTGACTACCCCAACCCTCTATAACTCTCCTATTTTTATGACTGCATTATAATAAATTACTATTGAATAACACATAATGTTTGTTAAATCTTAAACTTTGAGTTTGAGTTATTAGAAAACACGGATGATACAAGTCTTTACAGCAGCAAGAATTCAGCTTTGGTGAAGTGTCCTCTAGTGAGACGATAAGTTCTTGGTAGCTGCAGGGACACTCTGGAGCTGTTGTCAAGCTGATGGATTTCCTTCTGGGTAAACCAAGACAGTGTCACAGAAACGTTAATCAGCTGACTGTGTCCACAGGCTTCTCATACCCACGATGCCATCTCTGAAGCTGCACAGCTGATGAAGGAGGCTGTGGACGACATCATGGTGACTTTGAATGAGGCGGCAAGTGAGGGTGGCATGGTCGGAGGCATGGTGGAGTCCATTGCTGAGTGCATGGGCAGGGTGAGTAGGGATGTCTTTGTGTGCGTTTTGATTGAGAATCTATGTATTGTTGCTTCAGTCTCATGAGAATTCTTCTCAGGTAGTTTGAATGGATTTCTGGTTTGACACTTATTCCCTGTCTTATTTATCTAAAGGCAAAATGAGCTTTTCCTGGAAGAGTAATTCCACAGTGGGTGTTCTGAGAGCGTGTCCTTGTCAGTGACTCTCATTAGTCCAGTGGATGACAAATTTTAAATCCACAGCCCACTGGTGATGTTGGCTGTCACTCATCCTGCTGGGGGACATGTCAACGTGTTGACAGTGCGGTTAATAATTGACGATGATCTACCCATACTCAGACATAATACACTTGGCTCATATCTTAGTCTTCACTTTCATTTTTCTTTCTATGTGTTTTTTTTTCACCCTTAGTTCAAACATAGCATAGCAACCATAAATTAAAACAACATAAGTGTATAAAAAAGTGGAACCACTTTAACAAACAATACTTAAGAAAATGTATATATTTTTCCTCGTTACGTTTTAATTGTTAGGAAATGATATATCGGTTAACAAATCATACCATAGAATTAAAAGAACCTGGGTTGCAACATGTCCAGCAAGCATCCAATTTTGATGTTGTCTGCATATCTTATTTATCTTTGTAATTTCCTTTTATGTTAATCACCCTATGTTTAGACTATCTGACCTCCTACAGTACTGTACTCTCTAGAAACACAATATAAACCATTTATTAATGACTAATTAGGATTTGCAACTTCAGACTTAATAGTTTATTGTAATGTAGAAAAATCCACAAATAATTATCGAGTGCACCTTGATAAATACAAGATAAGATAAGATAAGATAAAATCAACTTTATTCATCCCGAAGGAAATTGTTTTGCCAGAATACAATACAATAAACAAAGGTTAGTGAAATATACACAATTATAGAAAGATTAGTAATTAAATAGAAATCAAATAAGAATACAAAGTACAAAATGCAAAGTGTCTGAGTGTGTATCTAAGTGTGTAAAGTGTCTAGGTGTGTAAAGTGCAAAAAATGTAAGCTAAATGACAAGAAACAGATAGATAAACAGAAAGTGAATTGAAAGTAAACAGATGTATTGCACAGAAATTGATAGTGAAATTGAATAAGTCCATTACTTATGTATCCCTCCTGCAGAAGGGGGAGGAATTATGCAGTCTGATTTCCACAGGTAGGAAAGACCTCCTGTGGCGTTCTGTGGTGCACCTCGGTGGTCTCAGTCTACGTCTGAAGGTGCTCTGACAGGACGTCAGTGTGCCATGCAGGGGGTGAGAGGTGTTGTCCATGATGCTGAGCAGCTTCCTCAGCATCCTCCACTCTGACACCTCCACCACAGACTCCAGCTCAACCCCCAGGACAGAGCCAGCTCTCCTGATGAGCTTGTTGAGTCTGTTAGTGTCAGCTGCCTTTAGCCTGTTGCCCCAGCACACTACAGCGTAGAAGATGACGCTGGAGATCACTGAGTGATAAAACATCTGCAGCATGTTTCTGCAGACGTTGAAAGATCTGAGCCTCCTGAGGAAGTACAGTCGGCTCTAACCCTTCTTATACACAGCTTCTGTGTTTACTGTCCATTCCAGTTTACTGTCTATATGGACACCCAGGTACTTGTAGTAATTATACTAAACTTTATGCGTTTATGGTGGCCTATGGCCTGACCAGTACCAATACTGGTATTTGAGAGTTCCAAAGTGTGGTGAAGATGAAGACTCCTTAACTTTTATTTATTAAAAAATCATGACCAAGATATTTACTGAGTTGTGGCAACATAATTGTTTCCAATTAGTAAAATGATTAGTAACAACTTTTTTAACTCTGTGTGAGATGCCGTGTTATAAAGTGGTTCTGAACTTATTCGAAAGCCTCACATAAATGGAGTAAAAATACATTTGATAGCTATGCCAACCCAACAATACATCAGTACTAAAGGGTTGATATTCACAGCTGGATGAAGGAACACCTCCTGAACCTGAGGGCTCCTTTGTGGACTACCAGACCACCATGGTGAAGTTTTCCAAAGCCATCGCCATCACTGCACAGGAGATGGTGAGCACCCCCATGCATTAAAATATCCTTGCCTGTCTGTGTGTTTTCCATTACCTTTCCAATTTTCAGTGACAATATTTGACAGTGGGGCTGGAGAAACATTAATCTGCCGACGATGTATGTTCTCTGTACAACCAGATGACGAAGTCAGTAACCTGCCCCGAAGAGCTTGGCGGCCTTGCCTCTCAGGTGACGGTGGACTATGGGCAGTTAGCGCAACAAGGACGCCTTGCTGCAGCCACTGCAGAGCCAGAGGAAGTGAGAAGCCATGCTCCCTGTCCTGAAGGGGATGTGGGGGGACATTTCATACTCATACAAAAGATTTAATTCACCACACCATTTATATTTTTGCAACTGTGCTGCTGAAATATCAGCTTAGGTCTGCATTTTACAACAAAATTCTTCCGGATGTATTCGCTTACACTCTGATCTGAGCAGATGTTTGCTGTTCTTTGATATGACGCCTTTTCCTTAAGGCTGCACCAACAATGTGAGATCAAACAGAAATATACCCCTGCGGCATCCATCTCTCTCAGCACCCACATACTCTTTACTTAAAGCTTTTCTGTGTAGTCCACAGGACAGCAATGTGTGGAAATATTGCACTAATAAGCACACAGCTCTTATCAATATCTTGTGTATAACAGGCTTCTGGAAACCCTGCTGGTTACCATAGTGACATTGTGCCTCTACAAGTCTAAAAGCCTATAGTGATGCTTGTAATGAAGTACCACCCACCCGTGAATTGCAGTCTGGAAATTAAAGGTGTAGTGCCAGTATTCCCTCTCTGAGGGTGCTTGAAATCATTTTTCATCCGCCCGCCGGATAAGGGATATGCCAGTTTAGGAAATCATTGCGATTGTGTAGTTTAGCGACTCTAATGAGAAGATGGATGCATTATAAGTTGACGCCTGGTTGTGCTATCAGGTTGGCTTCCAGATAAAGACGCGGGTGCAAGAATTGGGCCATGGCTGTATCTACCTGGTACAGAAGGCTGGAGCCCTGCAGCTCAGCCCCACTGACAGCTTCTCCAAAAGGGAGCTCATCGAGTGTGCACGCGCAGTCACAGAGAAGGTAAGCTATGTGGACAGCCACAGGTACGGCATCTTTAACTCGTGCAGAGGGAAGTATATTTTTAAAAATAATCTTGACTTTAAAGGAAGTGTATTTTTCCTGTCATAATGTGATATCTCTGCTGTTTGAAGGTTGGGAGAAACATCAACTCAGCATTAGCATTTTTATGAAAATGCATTTCGTGCACTGCTCAGTACTGCTGCTGTGTATGTAGATATTTAAATAAAGTTGTAAAGAACATAAGTCTAGGCAACTGTGAGAAACAGTTCAGATGTGAGTATTTGTCTAGAATACTGTAACCGACACATATACTTTGTATTTATTTTTTTTTAGCCTTGATGTTGAATTAGTAAAGTGTTTGAAAAGGTTAGGTTTAATGTATCTTATTTTAAGTGGCAGTAACTGGTACTTAACCGTATTATTGTACCACTAGTGAGACCATGCTCTTCTGACCACCCCCACACTGTGCAGTTAACAATAATATAAATGTCTCCATGCTGTGACCCTGGCAGCTTGTAGCCATGCTGCTCACACATTTTCTCTCCACTCTGAGGCAACAATTTGATTCAAGGCTCACATCAAACTTGAATAATCTGTGGTCTCACACTTGCTGATATGTGACGGTTGCGCCTTGTTGAAATGTACCTCTCAGGGCTTTCCATTTGTTTATGAAGGATGAGCAGACAGAAGTCTTCAAGGGAGTTGTGTGATTTGCAGTGTCAGGCTCATTGATTTAATGTGATTGTGTAGCAGACTCTGATTTAATGCATGTTTAACCGTGCTCTTTTCTCTTACTCGCAGCTTCTTCGTTTAATCCAAATCCTTCATGTCTTTCACTCTAACCATTTGCAACATCACTTACCCAGTCTATAAAAGGCTCTGCCAGCACCTTATAGAAGGAGGGGGGAAAGCTGCTGTTTAATCATTAAACATGTGCAATGCATACATAAACTTCAGTTACTTTTAGCCATTTTTGCACCCCTGAAAACAGCACATTTGAAGGACTTTCTGTACATCTAATACAATACTTCACACGTTCCAGGTGTCCTTGGTACTGTCTGCACTACAAGCGGGAAACAAAGGCACCCAGGCCTGTATCACAGCAGCCAGTGCCGTTTCTGGAATTATTGCTGACCTGGACACCACCATCATGTTCGCCTCTGCTGGAACACTGAACCCTGAAAATGAAGAGTCTTTTGCTGACCACAGGTGCAATGACCTCAACACAAACAATACAAGCAGGCCAAGACATGGTGCTAAATAAAAACGTCCTATCACTAAAAATGAGCAATGGTGGGATGTTAAAAATACACAATAGATTTACAGTTTTTAAGAGCTTAACATGTATTTTTTTAAATTTACTAACTGTACTGAGATTTCAGTTGCTAGGTTGTTACACTGCTCCCCATACTCCATACTCCAGAGCTCCTGTTTTCTTTTGATGACTCACTCAGGAGAAGTGCAGTTTGCCAATAAAGCCGAATACTCAACATGCATCTCACATAATGAATACAAATTGAAAATTGTCCTTACAAAACAAACATTTTGATCAGAACAGCAGAAACAGCTTCCTCTCATATTGCTGGTACTTGAGTGCGACTGCGGAGCAGATTGTGACACAATGTGTCCCGTCCCACAGGGAAAGCATCTTGAAGACAGCCAAGGCACTGGTAGAGGACACCAAGCTGCTGGTTGCTGGAGCTGCATCCAGCCAGGAGAAACTGGCCCAGGCTGCCCAGTCTTCAGCCAAGACTATCACTCAGCTCACTGAGGTGGTCAAACTGGGAGCAACCAGCATGGGCTCTGAGGACCCCGAGACACAGGTGATGAACATCTAAAACATGCACGCACTAAAGAATGTCTAACACAGCCGCCAATGTTGGGGCCATGTGCATCACAGCTGCATGCTTTTATTTCCTAAAAGATTGAAATCTTTAACAAAAGCTCAGTTATTACCGTTTGTTAATTCAGCTGCATGGAGTTTTAACGTGCTATTATAACCCATTATCCTCATTGTCTAATATTAGTCATCTGCAGTGAATGTCTTCTATCTTTCTGTACACTCCATGTTAGATTCTCTGCATAATTGCAGTTTCATCTGATACACATTATGTCTCTCCTTTCCCCTGTGTGTTTGCCTCTATCTCTGCCCTCCACCAAGTCTGAAGTATCATGACTAGGTGGGAGTGATAAGGGCTGCAGTGTTAAATCCTCTCCCTAGGGCACAACTGATAAACCCCATACTCTGACCATTGTGCCATATTGATCCCCGCTCTATCTCCTCAGGTGGTTCTGATAAACGCGGTGCGGGATGTGGCCAAGGCTCTGGCCGAACTCATCAGTGCCACCAAATGTGCCGCCGGCAAACCAGCTGACGATCCATCCATGTATCAGCTGAAAAGCGCTGCCAAGGTAAAGGAATAAACCACCCAAACACACCACTGTCATAGCTGTGTATTGATTACCGGGATGCAAGTCTCCAATTTATTATTCAGCTGATGCTACCCCACTGAAAGGGTACAACTATAGATACAGTATGTATTCTGCAAATTCTCTCCTAGTGTTACATCTGTCTAGTTTGATGTATCTGGTAACACAGTGCAAAGAAGGATATGACAGTTCTTATCAGGCCTTCACTTTCTCTGTCATATCTGTGGGACCAGACCCATCAGTAAGATATATTGTGTGCATGTATTTGTCTGTATGAGAGAGAGGGTTGATGTGCTTCACTGAGAACTATCTGTAACAGCAAGATTTTGTAACATGCAAGGCGATGTATGTGTAGAGTACAGAAATAGCAGTGGGAAGGCAACAGGAAAGTAAAATATAATAAAAATCTATAATGTATTGTATTGTATGAAAAAACTACATTTTTTAAAGTAAAAGTTAAAGATGCATGTTTGTACCAAAGACTAGATCAGAGAAAATATCTTAAACAATTCCCAGACCAACCTCATACACACAAAAGATGAAAGAGTTGTCATTTCACTCTTTGTCTTCCTGACTGTCACAGCTGTCAACTGCTGAAGACCAAAAACTAACGGTCAGATCTTTTGCATGTAACCTCGGTGCAGCTGTGGTCACCGCAATGATCTACCAAAATTAAAGTGCTGAATTGGTACCAGACCTTCAGATACGTGCAACCCAGTTCAAAGAGATTTGTTTTTAAAAACTTGTGCAAACTTCTTTAGATAATGCATACATTAATATTTATTTAACTATCATACTAACCACGGGATGTACCCCCTAACCGTTACATAGGGTTTCTTGTGTTTTCTCATCTAAATGGAATTAGGGCCACCCATGGACGTGGCCATGTTGACAGATTGTTTCTGTTCCTCCAACATATGGTGACCTCCAAATGGGACCCTCTCAAACTCCTGGTGATCATGTTTCTCAAGTTCCAAACCTAATAATGTACACTTTGCTGAATGCGGCACACGCAGAGCAGAATGTGCCACCATGAGTCTGTGAAATTTAAATCGTTTTTTTTTCTTTTCTTTCATCCTGTGTGTCAGTAAATAAACTGGATTACCAGTAATAAATCACCCTGTTTTAATTTGAAATGCATCACTCAGTTTCCTCTTTCTGCAGCAGCAGATGTCCTTAATTTTCATTAGATAAGCACCTTCGACACCATTATTCACTGTATAGGAATCGGTGAGGGAGAAAAAATAATTTTGTAATATAATGTTTTGTCACTGAGGAGAAAGAGCTCCACCTCCTGGTTTGACTGTGAGCCTCATTACTGCTCTCTTTATTTGACAGGTCATGGTGACCAACGTGACGTCTCTTCTAAAAACAGTGAAGGCAGTGGAGGATGAAGCGACTCGTGGGACGAGAGCACTGGAGGCCACCATTGAGTGCATCAAGCAGGAGCTGACAGTAAGAGCGCCTGACAGGCCAAACCACTTCTTTATGGTCTATTGGGAGTCAAATGATGAGACGCAGCCTCTCTGCAAAGCTGGCCCGAAGAGGGTCAGGGATATCTATGTCTATTATTCTGAACAAAACAGGGGAGCTTTTTGTTCTTTTTCCTTTATTATCTGTCCAGCTCCTTTCCTCCTCCTTCTTCTCTCAGCCCCTGCAGGTTTCCCACAGCTCTTATCAGGGTCTGGGTAGCAGACGCAGCCAGAGTGAGAAAGGAAGAAGATTTCAAGAGCTTGTTTTTTTGTAACATACTGCTAATCCTTATCAGAGGACCCCCAGCCTGAGAGGAGGCTTTACCACGGGCTGCAGGCCAAGCCAAATTGTGCACATAAGTCCTAATTATACTGCTACCTGTATCAACATTTTCTGTCCACGTTACCTAGTTATAGTTTCTACTGTTATACAAGGCACTTCTTCATTTCCTCTTTGAGAATGTTTCCATCTATATTTATTTTATCTGAGACCCATGCCAGTATCCAACCACCTGTGCTTCTTGGTCATCATCATGTCAGGTGTTCCAGTCCAAGGACGTCCCAGACAAGCCCACCTCACCTGAGGAGTTCACCCGCATGACAAAGGGCATCACCATAGCAACAGCCAAGGCAGTGGCCGCAGGCAACTCTGCTCAGCAGGAGGATGTGATCGCCACTGCCAACCTGAGCCGCAAAGCCATCTCCGATATGCTGACTACCTGCAAGGTGCTAATCCACAACCGTCCTGCCAACACAGGCCTCACACAGACAGCACCAGGCTGCCTGGGAACATGTGAGGCCAGCCTGCTGAGCGCAGATAATACAGAGTCTAGTCTACTTTATGGCTGCTCCCGCTGGTGGTGACTCAGTCACTTTTCAAAGTTCTGCAGTAAAGCATCAGTCAGAGTGTCCTTCAGCAACCGCAGAGCACTTTTAACAAGACAAAAACGAAGAGAAGGCAGATCATTGTAGGCTCTGGTTTTTAGAATTAAGGAATCTTGGTTTGAGTTTTTTATTAGCCGTGAGTTTTATTTGTGACTGGAACTTGATAATGTACATATACACAGAGTAAAATTATTTAAAGACTTTTCCTGACCTCACATAGCACAGTTTCACTTTCACAGCAAAAAACCTGTGTTGCTGTAAATGTTACCATTGCCGTGGCAACAATCTTAGTGTCTTAAATTCAACATAGTTTTTTCACTCTTACAGCAAGCAGCATTCCACCCTGAAGTGAGTGAGGAATTAAGGAGCAAGGCCCTGCAGTATGGCTCCGAGTGCACAACCGGATACATCAACCTTCTGGAGCAAGTCCTGCAGGTTGGAATGAAGCTTGTCTCGTAAATAAAGGATGGGAGTGGTTTATGTGTGAGTGTGTGTGTGTGTGTGATTATGGATGGGTGGGTCGGGATATTTACTATTACCAAGCAAAGTTTATCAGGGCTTATGTACAAGATTAAACCTTCCTCTGCTTGAAAAATCTCTCCTGGCTTCCTGCCACTCATCTTGTCACTGAATTAATTGCAGCTTTACCATCAAGTGATAACTGAAAGAAGGTCTGGTGAATGACTAATATTCTTTAGCATGAATAACAGGACTAAGCACTTGAAATTGTCCACAATCTCTGTGCAACCACATTCATTCACTCATAATGACTTAAGGATACTGAGTGATAGAAATGTATTGTCTTATGCCACTGTGTACACCTACAGCAAATTTAATTAAATCCTGAGCACCTTGTTGAATATATTTGCATATTAATGAGCAAAACTTGTTTTCAGGAAATTCCTTAATTCATAAAATCACTCCCCATGTGTAATGTGAAGACAAGGGTGTCCACATGTAGCAATTTGCAAGTTAATGCATTAAGTATCGTAATTACATATCTCATTTGCATAATTAGCTGCGGGTTCATCCCGTTGATTCTGGCAGGACATTACGCAACCAAAGCACCCATTGTTATATATAATTTGTGATTTTCTTCGTGGACAATAAAGAGCGTTGTTGCTACTTTGCCAATTAATGAGTTGCTCAAGTAACAAAAGACCCAACAAGAAAACAAAACTGAAGCTGACTTTCTGGAAGCGAGTGCAGACTCTTCCAGCAAGTCACTTATTATTAGTTTCCACTCAGTCAATTATTAGTGCCGCCGAGGTATTTCGCCTAACGTGTGATCTGTAAAAGGCTAGAAACATGCAAAAACATGTTTTTGGTCAGGCATCATATTTGCTTTCTGACTCATCTTTTACATTATTTTCACTTTTGCTTCCAGTGTGTGTGTGTGTGTGACTTTGCACATGTTGGATTCCTGTGTTTTCAGGTGCTGCAGAAGCCCACACTGGAGCAGAAGCAGCATCTGGCTGTACACTCGAAGCATGTGGCAGCGTGTGTGACAGAGCTCGTCCAGACAGCTGAGGCCATGAAAGGTGAGGCCACACACACTGCTGATCACACAACACACACAAGCACGACTTAAGCATGACAACTTTTAGTTACCAGTCACCCGACTCTTACTGATGTCAGGGTTTTATGGATGATTTCAATGAAAGTTATGTATACTTAGCATTCAAAGAGTTTGTCGGACTCAGTGAGACAATATTATGGTATTTTATTAGGAGACATAATTTTATGGATGCTTCTGTGCAGTCCTAAAATGTTTTGGCAGCAGATTTTAATTTTAAATCGACACGTTATAGGCCCTGCAGTGTAAAACTGGCAAAGTAGAGTACATTGAATTTGAAACATGGGGATTCCCATTAGGAGCCAACTCAATTTGATGAAATGTAAAAAACCATGACAGGATTGTGGAGATCTTAGAGATTAGTCAAAGGAGCCCTAATCCTCTTGTGATTGAATAATATTATAGTGCTAGTGAGTAAAGCCAGCGGACCTGTCTGTGTCCCTAATAAAGATTGGTCATGAAAATCACTTTAGAATATTGAAATCGTACCATCGACTGATTGCCCTGGAAAGAGTCCCAAATTAAGCTCTGTAGGACCTTTATGACACAAACACACTAGAGCGTTTCCCCTCGATGTTGCACTGCTGCATCTGACAGGAGTAATAGATTGTGTTTGGATGAGAATTAGATTTCAGTGTATAGCCTGAGACACAGCGGGGCTATCCACTTCACCTCTCTAATGTCCCATGTGCTCTCTCCCTCTCTTTCCCCTGCTCTTTCCTTGCCGCCTCAGATGGAGGTAAGTGGGATATGGTGTGTTTTGTTCCTCCAGATCACCTTTCATAGAGTCAGAAGGGGGGTAGAGAGTAGACGGCTCGGAGTGGGGGTGCAGAACAGATTTCCCCAGAGCTCAACATAATCTATGAAAACATCATTCCATCTGCTTTACCAAGCTGTTCCCAAAAAGCTCCGTTTTATGGGCACTTAAAAACCTATAAAAAGACAATGATCCATCAAATGTGCATTTTGTCCAACTTCAGTTTATCTTACTTGACTTTGAGACATTACTGTCGCACTGCAAACAATTCTTGGGAGTGTACAGAAAGTTGAGATGTAGCATCTTTGTGAATGAGTGCATGATAAAGATTTTTAAAACATTTGTTTGAAGCGACCTTCCCTCACACAAAACAAAATGTCATCTCCAGTGTCCTGGTGTTTATTTTGTTAGTCTGTGCTAATCGATTTCATGTTATGTGTTGATCTCCTCCAGGATCAGAATGTGTGGACCCCGAGGATCCAACTGTCATCGCTGAGACCGAGCTCCTCGGAGCAGCAGCGTCCATTGAAGCTGCAGCCAAGAAACTAGAGCAGCTGAAACCCAGAGCCAAGCCCAAGGTAGAAGTCCCCCTCTCAACCCTTTCCACCCACACAAACCTACACGCAGCTTTCTGCCATTAATCAGCGGGGAGACGGTGTGGGGCGTAGGTAGGAAAAGGTGACACTGACTTTGAAGTGGAGTCATCTTTTTCAGTAACTGAGCTGCTATCGTGACATCATTAAAGGAGAAAATGATTCCCTGCTACACACTTTGTTGACTCAGACAGCCGGTCCAGTGAGCAAACTTTCTTCAAAGATACTTCTGGACATTGTTTTGAGTTGCATTGCCAGGAGACGCAATTACACTGCTGTGTCTTCAAGCTTATGTTGGAATGAGTTCAAATGTGTGATGAACTGTTGCAAGTCTTTGTGAAAGAGAGATTCTTTGTTTTATTGAACTTGTTTCCTTTGTTTTATTGCAGTGTTCTTCGTTTCTAAACTAAACTGAGGGAGGCTTTTTCAGCCTGTTATTCATCCCCCCTCTCACACACATGGTATTGCCTGAAAAAACAGAACAACTTTGACACATAATATGCGAAAAGAACAGAGAAAATAAGCAATAGGTGGTGGTTATAGGGCTTTTGTTAGTAAAATGATTTTGTGTTGTTCTGTATGCAATACAGGATTGTGCTTGTGGTGTGCTTTGCATGATTGTGTTGTTTGTTTATCTGTCTCTGGAGACTGGATAGTTGGATCATAGTGCTTTTCCTTCTGTGACTCTAGTGCTTTCCCCCTCTTCTGTACTTCTTCCTGTTCATGTGATTCTCAGTTCAACCCTCTGTCTGTGTGATATGAGAGAACATGTATTTAGGTTACCCCCAGTTCTAACAAAGACCATATAATGCTCTGTCTCATACTATAATTCCACAGCTACAGACTGCATTTATGAGGACCTTTGTGTTCATGAAAGGGGATTAGTGGGTGAAAGGCTTTCCCTCTTTTAGATGTCAGTGTCTCCCTCTAGTGATCTAATAGGAAGCAAACCTCACCATTTAAAAGTGGAATAACACTGGATTTTACTACCTCATGTAAGGAGGGGTGAGTTTTTTTATTTATGACCAGTGCTAATATAATAGTGTGGAGGACAAAACAAAACCCAAAGACAAAGATCTGAACTTAAAGAGACATTTTTTTGGAAACATGAACACATGATTTTTGTACAGTACAGCCATGTATTCATATCTTAAAGTTGACATATTAGTTGCAGAGCACTGTGTATGAATTGTTAAAAATATGTTAACGTAACAGACAAAAGACAGAGCTAAGGAAATACCACATATACTGTAATTCTTAATGGCACGAAGCAGCCATAAGGTCTGTAAAACAGCCCACAAATTCAAACAGTGGTTTATTTTTTGTTCGAAACAGCTTGGATTCTCCTCCTTCCTCCTCTTTACTCCCTCTCCTCTCCGCTCCTTCATCCCTCCTACCCTATAAGGAGGGGAGGCTCTCCTGCTCCCAGCATGCGTCCTTGTCCCCTCACCCCTTTCCTAAGCCATTGTAGACCTGGAAGCCTTCTCTGCAGGGCTCTGTCTGATATGTTTGATATATTAGGTTGTTATTCAGTCCAACTATATATCAAACATATTCCTACAGTGTCCCGCCCTGTCTCCAGCCACGTGTGCCTTATGTGTTTATGGAGGTCTGTGGTCAATCACATGCTGTTGACTGCAAATGCAGAGATGGCCATTTGTTGAATGTCCCTGAGGTCTTCATGCTGCTTTCTAGTTCAGGTGTGGGAAATGAACCATCACATCTAGATGCTGCTCTGCTGTCTCTCAAAATTAATCATTTTCAATTCTGCTTTATGTCAAAGATAAAGTTGACCAATATAGGTTCTCTGAATTATAGAGGACGCTGAGGTCGTTCCCTTTTTTTTTTTAGTGGGATTTTCAAGGTTTTAAGAAGCTGTGTGGGAGATTACATTCTGCAATAAAAAACTAGCACTTGGGGGATATTTTTATAAGCTGATTACAAAATAATATACGTACATTCTATTACTTTTATATGAATAAATGACGTATTCTGTATTTGTCCTCCCCCATCCTTCCCCAGAGTTTGTCGCAGTAGTGTAGATTAAGGTCTGATTGCAGTTTGTAATGCAGTAATAATAATCTTTTCTATAGTTTTAAGTCTAAGTTAATATGTGGCTCTCCTTCCAGCAGGCAGATGAGACGCTGGATTTTGAGGAGCAGATCTTAGAAGCAGCAAAGTCCATCGCTGCTGCAACCAGTGCTCTTGTTAAATCTGCATCAGCAGCTCAGAGAGAACTGGTGGCACAAGGCAAGGTCAGTCTACACACCTTCAGACACTTGTACATTCTATATCTAACAATGCAATACAATGTTTGCATTTTTCCCCAAAACTCTATCACAGGTGGGATCCAATCTAGCCAATGCAGTAGATGATGGCCAGTGGTCACAGGGTCTCATATCAGCTGTAAGTTGCTTTAAAAATAACTTCATAAACTTAATGAAAGTTAATCCAAATGTCAAAACAAACAAAAAATACTGTAAACCCAACACTAAAGCATTTGTTGCTTGTTGTAGGCGCGTATGGTGGCAGCAGCCACCAGTAACCTGTGTGAGGCAGCTAACGCTTCAGTGCAGGGCCACGCCAGTGAGGAGAAGCTCATCTCCTCAGCCAAACAGGTTGCAGCCTCAACAGCTCAGCTGCTGGTGGCCTGCAAGGTGAAGGCAGACCAGGATTCTGAAGCCATGAGGAGACTACAGGTAATACAGAAACACAGTTTTAATTCTTCTATGGAAACATAACAATCACGTGCCTACTAACTTTGACAATGTCTTTCCAAAGGCTGCTGGTAATGCCGTGAAGCGAGCTTCAGACAATCTTGTCAAGGCGGCTCAGAAAGCAGCATTTGACAAGAGTGAGGATGACAGTGTCGTGGTAAAGACCAAATTCGTTGGAGGAATAGCTCAGGTAAGACAAAATTATGGGAAAATGTTTGTATTAGGCCTGGAAAATAAGTCATTCCTGCTGCGTGTTGTGCCCTTTTCACTGACTGTTACTGAATGTTTGCACCTCTGCCGAAATGCCACAGTTGTTTTTCTGAAATTGTGATGAGCTGCTGTGGATAAACAGCCCATCAGCTTTGTTTCAAAACTGTTTACCTGGTTTGTCAGACATCCACAGCTGAAAAACATCACATCTCTCAAGGACTTTTTGCATTTCTCTGTTACAGCTGATAATTTGCCTCCTTTTCATCTTTGAAAAAAAAGAAAAGATCAACAGTAATTGACGATTGTCTTCTTTTATTCAAAACTCTGCGTTGCTACACGAAGTTTTCATCTTGATTCGGTTCCTGTCTCAGTCAGTTGTGAGCTCCAGCTGGGCTTCAACTTGTCACTTTTTTCCCAGTGAGACTTACTGTGTTAAAGTGTCTGATCATTGTCCCAATTAGGGAGCTGTCTCATGAAATTGAAATAAAAGTTTACTATTGTTACTGCTGCTAATAGTTTTTTTGTAAAAACAAGTGGTGCAAACACAATGTGAGGATTTTTGTGATTCCTCTTTAAAATGATGTGTTAAAAATATGACTTTCACAAAGAATGAGAAATATATTTTCTGCAAAAAGTCAGAGAAAAAAGGTAAAACATTTTGGTTGTTTTGACTCTGCACTCCTGAATACTGGATTCTAAGTGAAATTTTTATTCTTTCAATTCACACACATACTAAGAGAACATTGTGAGAAACGCAACTCTGTTTTTAGTGGCTTTTCACATTTGGTCTTAAAGCTAAAGTCTGTGGGACTGTAGAAACGGCAATAGTAAGCTATATTATAAAAGAATACAACTGAAAAGTAGACACACACCCTCCCCTCAGGGTTCCTCCACAGCCACTCATCCAAAACACATGAACGTGCACTCCCTCCATAGAGCTGGTGGATCAGTCCATGAGAGAGTTGGTGGGGAGCAGAATACTGTGCATTCAAACTGCATCATGCCTCACCACATTAAACAAAATAAACCAGATAATTACCTAACGAACCGAAAACAAGCGACCATGCCGTCACTTTTCAGGCCCTTTGGCTCACCAGCTTAGAAACACCATATTGATGTTTTACTCGGGTTTGACCTCTTGCTTTATCCAAACTTATTTAGGTCATAGCCACTTTTAACAGTTTCTAACATTTCTTGCTTTGTGTAGCAGTACAAGACATTGTTGGTTTAGGCGTAACTGTAAAACTGCAACAGATAACTTTTTTTTTCTTTCTATTAATAGAGCTAACCATTTGCTATGCACAGTTTTTTATGGAGGGTTGCAGCGGAGCCTATTCCATCTGACATAGGCTGACCAGGTCACCAGTCCATCACAGAGCTCTTTAGATTCTAACTGACCACATTTAGTTGCTTGTGGTTCACCGACATTTCTTCACACCTGCAAAGCCTATCTAAAATGTTCTGTTCATGTTATTACACATTTTTTTACATTAATGTAGACGCTCTCCTTCGTCTTGTGCCTGGAGTTAAGCATTACAGACATGAGCTCGGCACAGTGCAGCTATCGGTTTTTCATGTCAAGCCATCCTCAAGAATTGGATAGTGAAGAGCAGGAGGCACATTTTCTGTCAGCTGTTCTCGTTCCCCTCAGATCATCGCGGCTCAGGAGGAGATGCTGAGGAAGGAGCGAGAGCTGGAGGAAGCTCGCAAGAAACTGGCTCAGATCCGACAGCAGCAGTACAAGTTCCTGCCCAGCGAGCTGAGGGAGGATGAGGGCTGATGGACCGGGCAGACGAGGATGTGTGCCGCACTGATCAGACCCTCGCGTCACGGGGAGACGTCGCCGATGTACTATTGGCTGCTTTACTCTCATATAACCGAGTACTATACAGCACTTGAAACAGGCCTGTTTGGTGAGAGAAAAAAGTGCCTGTGCTCTGTAGTGTATTTGTGCGAGTGTGTGTGCGTATGTGTGTGTGATGTGCGTATGTATTTGTCAGTGAATGACATTGACATTCAGACTTAAATATGAAGAGGGTTCTTACTATAAGCAAGTGGAGACAGTTTGTGTTATGATATCATTGCTTTGTGGGTATTACTGCATCATGAGCATTACTGACTGTTACAATCACGAATCAAAGATGTTACAAATGCAGAAATCCTCTATAATCACTGAATGTTCTGTAATTGTTGAAGGTTTAGAGCAAATAGAAATGAACAGATAATATCTCTGCAAGTGGCAGAACAAATCTAAGGGTCCATAGGTTGTATTGTAGTTGTTTAAAAAAAACTCAAAGGCAGGAAGACGATGCCTCTTTTCACCACTGGCTTGCATGCACCATAATGTCTACACATATCAATGAAGCTACTAACCAATAGAGTAGTATAGAGTGGAAAGGCACTTGTATTTTACTAAAAATGTGAACTCTGGGTTTGCTGTTAAACTGGCAAACCTTTAAAAATCAATGAATTTTGATTAAAGTTGTTCAGCTTGATGCCAAACAATGAGGGATTCTGATTGGTGTGAATGGCAACAGAGCACTGGCCAGCACTCGCTATAAAGATGTTTATTCTTGACCAATGTTGAAACAAGTAGTTCTTATAAGAGAACTGGTGTTATTCAGAGAATCTGGACTATATGTGACCAAATATGTCTTGCTGCTTGTACATTATCTCACCCCACCAGTTCTTCCCTCACATACACAGAGCTGTGTAAGGAATATATGTTTACATTATTTGTCATGTTTGTTCCCGTTGTGTTTTATTTCCTCCGCCATCCGCACTGGCCAGATTGTGTTCAGACGCCCGCTGTACTGTACACAGACACATCCAGTTATTTCTCCACCAGTCACTGCCCCGTCTTTGTAAAGTCATATCACTTTAGGCTGTCTGTCTATAGCAATATATTACACTGAATATTCTAGCAAGAATATAATGAGAGTCTGCGCTGTTATTGGCTGGAAGATTAGTCGTGTGCAGTGATATCGGGCGTTGGGCTCGTGAATGAAATGAGCGTACATTATGCTCTGAAGTCGCTCATAACTTTATGCACTGAAGAAGACAATTTAAAGCTTCAGTTAAATTAAATGTTGGACATTCTCCGAACAAACTAGAAGGAAATAGCTCCGTGCTCTGATTAAGGAAACTGATTAAATTGTTTTTTTTGTTTGTTTCTCATTTGGTGTAATAATGTGGGATATACTTTAAATTTTAGCAGTTCATCTCCTCAGTCTGTCCAAACCAGTGTCTGGTCTGCATTGTGTACTAGTGCCTTACTTGAGTCTGCCATGCGAGCAGCTGAAGATCAGGCTGGGTGGGAGCCTGAGCCTTGTCCTCTCTGGATCAGAACATTATGCCAGTCTAATCCCCATTGGGGTCTTAATAAACAAGTCCTTTGCCATACAGTATAATGCCTTGGCTGGTGGCCTACCTGCCAACAACGTTCTAATGCTGATATAAAAGGGCGTCTGTGGATACCTTAGGATTTAGAGACTAACACTAGACTGCATTCGATGAGCATGTGGCAATTTGTGTCTGAAGTCGAGAAATTGTTGAAATTCATTATGCCAAGTCCCTCTTAAATGTTGAACTGAATAACTTCCTTGTTTCATTGTCTAACCACTATAAAAAAAAATTAAGTTTTTATCAGTAAATGTAAGAATTACCCTAAAATATATTGTCCAACTGATTTGTCCAAGTATTAACGGAAATAGAAAAAGTTACTAGCTCTGTTATGAATAGGTGTTGTGCTTTCTTTAACAGACCGCATTAGTTTTATGATTTGATGCTGTATGTATAATATTTATCTGTTCACAAAAGTATTTTTTGTATTCACCAAAAATAAAGCATTTCAAACAACCAGTACCGTCAAGATTGTTTTGCTCCTTTTCATATCAGTGCATGTAGTTCACAAAAGAGACATAATAGATTACATGCACTGAGAACACAGATGAGGAGAAGCTGCAGGTCAAATACAAGTAAAAGTAATAGTATGTTTAAAAAATCTTCAGTGTGATTGTTTTAAACTTTTTGAACTCCATAAAGTACCAAAACATTTTTAAAAGGATGTCTTATAGGGAAAATATATGATCTTGCATTCTTGCCAGCAGATGTCAGTGTTATCCTTCGTAGTTCAGTCAGAGGGTCAGTGGATGTTTGGAGAAATATGTTCTAGTGGAAGGATTGGCAAAGTTAGCAAGACCAAATATGGACATTGTGAATGCACTTTTTTCCCCCCTCGCTTCACAGACCAGACCTTGAAGTATGCAGTGATCCCCATTTAGATGTGTTGGTCAAGAATGAGAATTCACTGTGTTTTTTGTACTCTTGTGTTACATTTTCACAGCTAAAACTTTTTAGGGGTATTAAGAAGTAGCCACAGGTTTACAGATTTTTGTTCTACTGACAGTTAATCAGGCTTTATTTTCACTCAGGTGATACAGTACTGATTTCACGCTGAAGCATCTGGACACAGACAAGGTAAAGGATTGTTAAAGGTGGCCGGTGCAATAATGAACACCATATTTGGCTGTTTGAGTGTTTTGGTCTTGTGCAAGGCCAGGGCCACACAGTGGAGACGGGAAACTGAAGCCATGTGTTTAAAAGTGAGCGCCTATCTACTACTCTCTGTCTCCCTCTCTCTCCCTTCAGTCCTGGGGACCAGCAGGATGTTTGTCTGGTTAAATTTGGCATTTGTACGGCGCTATCGAAACCTCAGCAGATTTATGAGGTAAAGTAGAGGCATGATCTGGTTGAGCCCTTCCCTCTTATTGTCTTTTACTTTCAGACTAATTAGTAAAACCCTCTGCCTATAATCGAGCTTTCATAAAGGTCATACATTTATAGATTTCTACAAAAAATTCAATTTGGCACAAGAAGCACCATTGTCAGCATGATGGTTTCAATGAAAAGTAAAAGTATTTGAAGGTTATAAGCACTTCTCTCTCTTAGTTGACATTAAAGGAACCCCGAGTCACATGTTATTTTCCTGCACATGGACTCCAGATGCACCTTGTCGGCACAAAGGTTTGATGCCTGATCTATTACACTGTGGCGTATGGCATTAACCTCCTCAACCACACAGACTCTTTGGTGGGTCTATTGTTACAAAGTCATGTGGAGCATATTTAAAACCCCATCAACTTTCTCAACATCCCAACTTTCGAAAAAGATGCAAAAAAATAAAAAAATGTTGAGCCAAATTTACAGAAAAAAAGGGCACATGATCATGCAAAATACATTAAAAATAATCAGTTTGAAATCATAATGCAGATATTAAAATGACCATTTTGCTTTGAGTATTTCACTTAAATTGTTAAATGAAGCATTAGAACCTGATAGCAGCTTCATGTCACATACAGTAATCCTTAGCACCAACAGTGTAAATCTCTGGCATCCTAAATGTCTACTATTTGCTGCGTTGGAAAGTTTGTTTTGCAGTCACTGTGGCTTGTGCCATGCCTAATCCCCACAGCCTGGCAGTCATTTAGTGCAGGCTTTGTTCCACGCTCAAGTTCTCAAAAACGAAGCCACGCTAACCCGTGGCTAAGCCAAATGACTCTGGGTCAACTCTCCACTTTCATCATTTCGGAACTAATCGACAGTGTGTATAAACCAAATCAGAGCAACAACAAATGCACTTGACTGCTACTAATTTATACACTTTACAGTTTCAGTAACAGGCATGTTACTTTATGCTGTTGTGCTATTCAGGAATGGAATCGGCCTGTGGTAAGAGGAGCTTTAGTGAAACTGAGAGTTGTCCCACTGGAAAGTTATGTAGCAAGTTGTTAATAATAATCCTTGAAAATTCACTGTTTATCAGCTTCTCAGTTTTGTTAAAGCACGGAGAGAGGGGAAACAGGCTTTGCTAAGCCAATATTTTCTGCTTTTAGAGAAAAGTGATGAAGGAGGGAGTGAGGTTTGGAAAAAATGCACATCAGGAAAGGCTTTTGGGTTTTGGGCTGGGCCATTTGTCCAAAGTGTCCTATTCATTTTTTTCTCTTGTTGTTCACAGACAACACATTCAACCTGACAGTGTCTTTCTCTGGTCTGTGAACAAAAAGTTAAAGCTGGTATTAATATGTGGGAAATATAAGGGATTTCCCCATCCTTTGGCCTTTGTGACTGCTTTCCAAGCACACCTGCCCTTCAAAATGTAATAAAAGCTTCCAGAAATCCTTTTTTTGTCTTCATAACCAAATTGAGATTTCCCTACAAGCATTTCAGTACAATAAATGCTTAGAAAGGAGGTTTATCAGTTGTTCAGCAGCCCTGTCAGGCAAAAAAAAATGCTCAAGCTGATAAAACAGTGGAAAGCGGCATTGTTTACAGATTAAATGGCTGTTTGGCTTCAGTCCATTTCATCTGGAGGTTTCACATGGTCCAGATCCAAAGATGGTATGGCAGAGTGAAGGAAGAAGGTACTTAACAAACTGTTCCTTCAAGAAATTCCCATGCAGCTGCTTTTATTGTCTATGATAGCTGTATTTTATCATTTTACTTTTCATCCAGCTATTTTGTTCATCTGTTTCCTTCAGTTTGGCTTCAGCGATGCCGCCAGTGTAAAATGGACATGTAGTGGTTGAACTTTACACACTTAACGGTCTGAAAAGGCTGAAGAGAAGCAAGTCTGTGGAATAGAGCAGTGAGTTACAGCATGGTTTTACCTAAGTGAGTGAGGTCATTGTGTTGCCTGTTGTTTAGGCGTACTCACATAGCACCTCTCTGCCTGCTCGGAGAAGCAGCGATCCCTAACATAAACCAGGAGACAGCAGCTGATGGATCTAAGAGAGCATTTTACTCAGGTCTGGAGCACATGACTATTTTAGGTCATCACTGGGGTTCTCCCAACATGTTGGCTCCATCATTTATCTACTGCACAACCTTTGCTTTAATTAGAGTAGTAAACAGAGTCAGTAAAGGATGACTTCTGTGCGTTCATAACTTGGAACTGGTTATTGTCCGAGTTAAAACTCAAGAGGATACAGTATTTTACTCTGAACGATGTAGTGGTTGAGTTCATAAATTCGGACAGAAATTATTTATATAGAAGTTACCTGGGACCAACCCAAAGGTGGTTCATGTCCTCTATATGATTTAACTGCTCAGCCAGATGTCATAAAAGTGATATTTTAAGCGTCAAACTGCAGGAAGTGTCTCATTTTCTGGCCCTTGTATAAAGCCACAGAGGACAGAATTCACCAGTTTCTAAGAAATAGCATGTGGGAGGTGCTTTAATGTAAAGTAGGTGGGTTAGATAGTCCCAGTCACTTCGAGATGGTCCATCCTCTGTTGAGTGACACTATTTGCTCCTTTCGTCATCATGTAAGGAAGGCTCAGTATTTCTCAGTCAGCAATGACAGCAGGGCTATATTGGGACTGAGCTGAGACTTAAAACTCGGGCGCTAATTTTGGACAACTCCACAAGTAACATCAGGAATAACTATTAAATGATATCGCCTGACACCAAACACGTTCTTCTAGTGTCAGGTTTTTCTTAGTGCCCGATTTTTCTCGGTTTGTCTCATTCCTGCAGCAGTGCTGAGAGTGAGCAGTGGAACAGAGGAACTGACTGTCCCAGACGGTGCTCCCGAATGGAACTGATCTGCAGTGTCTCCTGGGATTTAAGCTGTCTAGAATGTAATGTAACACTCATCCATCCAAACCCATCTGTCTTAATAAGGAAACTTTGCTTAACACTCGTTAGATGACAGGCCACATTTCTGCAGAGAAGAAAAAAAAAGTCTGCTTGGCTGCTTTTCTTCTCTCAATCCTGCGGCCTCCCCACCCTGTGTTAAAGCTGAATAAATACCCGCTCTGCTTCGTGCTCAGCAGATTTTTCTCAGCACTGACGCCAAATTTCACAAGATGATTTGGTGTGAGGTCGACTGAAATGACTGATCCGTGTGACTTTGTTCATACTATGTCTGACATGGACAGTTTGCCTTTGCACCTTTCCGCTGCAGTATTTAATGACCCCAAAACTCGGCCAATTACCTCCCTTCACTGTGTTTCTTAATCAGTACTTAAGCACAATTTTGAGGCGCTCGTACATTGCCTGATTTGATGCCACTTCACATTACATCACATTTAAGGGGGAATTATTCAAAATGTTTTATAATTTTTGCAACTGTAGTCACTAGTTAACTTTTATATTAATATTTTTACACAAAAATAAGCTTATAACATATAATTCTTCCAACTATTGTTTGCTGTTTTTTTCCTCTTTTGAAAAAAATCTTCAGTTCCTCGAATGGCCACTTGAGGCTCGCTCCAGAAGCGATTCAGTCCCAATAGACATCCATGTTAAAATGCCCAACTTTACAGCAAGAATAAAGACATTTACAACCTTGTATGAAAAAAAAAAATTTTTGGTCTCTGTAACTCATTTCTCCATTTATAGAAACTGTGCAGAAGGAGAATTATGATATAACTGACATGTTTAAATTGTATTAAGGCTTAAAGATATGCAAATTAAAGGAAATACCAGTTTGAGTGACAGGTGGACAGGACAGTCGATGGCCCATAGACGATTGCATGAGCCGCCCCAGAGCCTCTCTTGCACCACGTCTTTGTTTGAGTTTGTTTGAAGATCTCTCAAACACACACTGTCATTGCCATTTAATGCTTCTGCCAAGCTCTGTTTTTTGGAGTAATTATTTCTGTTTTTTGGGGTAATTATTTTTTTTCCCCGTTTTTTGGAGTAATTTATTTTTTCTGTTTTTCTGAGTAATATTAGGGGGGGGGGGGTTCTGAATTATCGTGATACTTCGAAATCCCGCAAGAAAACCATCAACCTGCAAGAGACTCCTGGTGGATCTATGGTTACTCATGCTACTGCCCCGCACATGCCCCATCTTCAACTTTCTACCGTTTCGGGCAGCAGTTCCATTCCTTGATGACACCTCACCAGCGAAGGCGAATCGCCTTCGCTGGTGAGGTCCACCAGGAGTCTCTTGCAGGTTGACGGTTTTCTCGCAGGATTTTGAAGTATCACGATAATTCAGAAACAGCCCCCCCGGAAAACAGGGCTGGAAAAAATTACCACGAAAAACAGGGCTGAAAAAAATTACCACAAAAAACAGGACTGAAAAAATTTGCAAGAAAAACAGGGAAAAATTAGTCAGAAAAAAGAAAAAATATTACTCAGAAAAACAGAAAATATAAATTACTCCAAAAAACGGGGGGAAAAAAAATTACCCCGAAAAACAGATTTTATTGTTTTTCCTAAGTGAATGCAATACGCTTCCGTAGTTTCCTCATCTTCTTTCCCTCTGCCATTTTATTTTTTTTATTTGCTTTTTATAAGCCAACTTTATAAGATACTAACCGGTGAGGTGATAGCAGGTATCATAACTGTGAGTGCAAGCAAGGAGGTGCCTAACTTGTATGTAGTGGTTAGTGTTCATTTATATGTGAAAGTCCTGCACTCCAGCTTTAAGCAGGATTTTAAATGCAAGACTTACTCCCAGTGGAATATTTTCACATTAACATACTGGCACTTTATTTTAACGAAACGATTTACCACTGGTCTCTCCCATTCTTTTGACAGGATTGTCTTTAGGCAGCCTCAGTGCATAATTAGCCACTTATCCTACTGTACATTGTTATCTCAGACATCTGATGCCCCAGGGCAGGAACTAACCAGACCACACCAGATGACTGTCTATTTATTCTCATGACTGTGCACTCAGTTGTTTTATGTCTGACTATGCACAACTGTTTTATCTAGATCCCTAGCTGCTGAGCGAGTCTTAGCCTGGCTGGAAAACTGTCATGGCATCTGATCAAACATGGGGCTAAAGACAGGCTTTGGTATAAGAATGCAGGTGCCGCAGAGCTGCGGGTTCCTGTGGCATTCCTCACTGCAAAGAAACCACCGTGACCCAGTCACAGTGAACACAGCCTGCAAGTTTTCAAACAGCTACTCTGAACCACACTGGAATGTCTCATCAACATAGATTCTCACACACACTTCACATTATGGCTTTTCTTCAGTCAAGCTATGGTCAATTTGGGGTCTGGAACTCATAAACATGATATGAACCCTGCTTAAAGTTTTTTCCTTCCTGAAATGGTAATTGTGTTTTGATGAGAATCACTCTCCCTTAAGTGAATTTTGTTGTTACGAGTGGATGCATTAAGAAAAGTTTGTATGTAGTAATTAGAAATACAGGGGAATTATGTTACTGTAACACCATAGACTTTCAGCATCCTCCTGTTCTTGCCATTGTTTCATCCCCCAGTGCCAGAGAGCTCTGACAGCCAGGCTGTAACAGGGAGAACGGTGGCTACACTGGAAGTGCATACCAAGAAGTTTTATAGCCCTGAGGAATGGAAAGAAATATCGAGTATGCCTTTGGACCTCACAAAAAGCCCCCGCAAGTTAGCCCTCTCCTCTGTCTACTCTACCTCGCTTACACCAGAGGGCCCATATATGGACACATATATGAAAGATTTTCCCTCTGTGTGCAAACACGGAAACTTCTAGCCCTGTGACATGAGGGGCAAAGATTGAAGGCAAGTATTTGAAGAGCTATCCTCAAGATACTGAGCAGCTGTGAACAGAGATATAAAATCAGTAAGGCCAAACAACAACAATTAGCATATAAGAGGGTGAGCATATATATTATATATATTAGCATTCACATAGAGGACAGAGCACATTCAAGTCAATACTCCCTGCAGGAAGAGTTTTTGAACTCCTTATCTGGAACTGGGAGAAGTTCAAACCGCCTGTAAACAATAATTTACTGCACATCCCTCTTGACTTGCCCTTCTGTACACAAATAAACAGAAAGTGCAAAAAGTGTTATTTTCCTTAACCGAAGACAGCTTTGTTAAGCTGAATGTCCAACACATCGACATTTTTTGTTCCAGTATTCGTGCTATGACATGTCTGGCCTTCTGAGAATTTAATTTTACAGTAGGATTGTAGTACGGCATCCCACATGAGTGTGAAATGAATCGTGACAGTTTCCCCTAAACACTGGCCTCCCCCCACTTTTAGTCTGAGCTGAGTGAGCAGCATCAGATATTGCTGACAATCTCGCCTCTCTGTGTGTCCCCATCTGAGGGGGGAACACAAACAAACTATCTGGGAGGAGCCCTGGAGAGGCCACAAATATTCCTCCATTATGACTCCTACCCACATTTGTGTTTGCAGTACTGGAAGATTTAACTTTTGGCATTTTTTTCTCCATAGCCGAGCTTGTTTTGTCTCAGTAGGTCATAGAGGCTTTCATAGTGCCACTGAGGTTTTTCTGCAAAACTATCTTCACCTAAACTTAAAACAAATCTGAATCTCAACTTTGATTAATTTATCTGACTTTAAGAAATGCTTTTACATATTCACATCAACAAATATCACAGTATATTACAGACCATATTTCTTACTCTTTTCCCTAAAGTCAGCATAACTCACTGGCATTTAAACTAAAAGGTTTGTGCTCCATTCATGGCCAGTAAGAGATTTATTACAGGTCTTTACAGCCTAAGAGATGACAGATCCTTTCATTTAACAGCAGCTACTTTTACTGTAGTAAAATCTTGGCAGCGGAAGAAAGCTGCCCATCTTCAACAGAGCACCTGCAGCTGAAATAGTTGACCTTCATTCCTACGGAATTTGCCTCGTCAAATTATTAAGCACAGGAGTGGTGAAAATTGTGAATTTTGATCAGCTCTTACTGTACTTATAGTTTCTAGCTAAACACATAGTTTAATGGATTTAAGACTGACTACTGTGTGATTTACACCCTTAACGACAGATTTATCACCACACAAAACGGTGTGAGTCAAAGTGTCACAACCTTATTGCAACTATCCATCAAGTAAAATACTGTGGCTGTTTCTGTTTCTATCCTGGTTGTGGTTAGAAGTCCACCTGTGATTGCTAATATACCAGTTTGAGTCTTACGACTACCAGTATATGTCAGTGGAACATTACTGTGAATAAACCCATCGTCAGTAGGGCATGGGCCAGGCTTGGGTTACAGCTTGGGTTGCACCCTCCCAGTACCCCCTCTCCGGTTTTGCTATGCTAAATGACTATGCCCCTGCATGGAGCTATCTAATCACAGGGGTACAGTCCCAAAGAGCCAAGATGTTTTCTCTATATATATCTGGACGATGTCTGCAGAAACCTTAAGATGGTATTTGACAAGGAGCCTGCCAGCACTGTACTTCTCAGAGTTTCACTCTGTGGCTCAACATGGAGGAAGAGCTGCCCTGGAAATGTCCCCACCGCTCTGTGTCTATTGCAATCAGTAAAATATCATAGGAAAAAAAACATTTGTGTGTTGGAATATTATAGCTTCACATGAAATGACATAGCCTTGGTAAAAGGCCGACAGTTTGGAATATTTTCCTGGAAGAACTTTCCGTTCTGTGCATCAGACAGGCACCGGGCCTGAGCCAAAACACAGATAGACACATACTTTCTCTAATGTAGTAACATTTAAGCCATGACTGAACCTTAAATGTCTCTCCCAAGGGTCCTTTTATCCAAACATGATTTCAGGCACAACAGCCAAGTAAAGCTCAGCTCCTCCCAAAGCGGCGTCTGAGGCGAACCGGACATTCCATATACATAGTGGGTTGTCACTGTGGGCCTGACAGATAACTAATACAGTATTATAGTATGAGAATTTGTATTAGTATTAAAGCACTTTGAAAGTCTTCTCTTTGTCATTTACATGGAGAAAGAGGACAAACTGTGATACTGCCTCGTGCTCACAGAGTTAAAAAGTTAAAAGCCTGAGAATTGTTTCCACAGTTGTTATCAACTTCAAGATTTGAAAGTGAAATCTAACTTCCTCTCTGCCAGCTTTTTGCCATTTTTACATCTATATTTGCTCCCTGTATCACTATAAATACTTCTGTGACCTGAGTCACCACATACTTTAATATGATTCTTTATATCATCGTTTTTACAACCTTGTTTATAACCATGTCTGCCATAAAAACTCCACATGGTGAAAAGTTAAGATAATGATAGCATAGTGCATGCAAATGTGAATTCTGCTCCTTGCTGCACCTGTCCCAGTCAGCTGTCGCCTCATGCAGACAACTGAATCATGATACAGAGAGATGATCAGAATTCCAGCATGTCAGAGTATCTCAGATCTGCCCAGAAAATGGGCCACAGTTGCCCTGATGGGAAGTCCTTTTTGACAGTCAGAGAAGCTGTGAGGACTGAATTCCTCATTCACTGAAACTGGACTACATTCCCTCAGCTGTTTCTGCCTTTTAGGAGGAATATTGAGGTTTCTGTCCCTCAAATCAACTCATCTATTCACAATTTTCAGCACAAACTGTGTGACAGAAGGAAGTATAGTAAGAGGAAAATCCCAAATATTTATTAGCTAATAATTAATAATGTTTCTACAAGTTCCCTGTTTAAAATGTTATGTATTTTCATGGTTCAGTCCCACTTTAAATGGTACAGAATGTTCATGGTAGAACATAAGCTTAAGTTTGTTTCAAATGCTTTCATCGGCAGTTCTGGTAGGAGGCTTTAAAAGGGTTGAGAAGCAGATTTTTTTTTTTTTCCAAAGAGCACAAAATTATATGTCTAGATCTTTTTTTTTTCTGCTTCAGCAGCCATGAAAAAGCAACTCTCTCTGGAGATGTGGTGGCTTTCTTATACGCCTTAAGCCTTAAATATTGAAAGAGCTTTTGGTTTTCTCATAATACGTAAAATGAAAGAAAACCTAACTATAATTTATATCCTTTAGCTCTGCCTTAACGTGATAGTACCTGTAATTTTCCCATGGAATGTACTTTGGAACGCAGGAGCTTTTCAATAATATCTGGACTTCAATCAAAACAACTGGACCCTGGGTTATTTTTACAGTGCCAATATGTTAAAGAAAAACATCATAGGGGAGCTTATTTTCATTCCCAGAATGCCAGAGGGAATCCAGCATGCCATTTAAATGAAAGTTTAGGATAATTAAGATCAAATTGCAAATCCAGAAGAGCAAAGATTTTACTTTCAGTGGAAAACAGTGTGAAATACTGGCAGCATGCAGTATTTAATCTAGAAATATTTACAACCATATATATATTTATTACAGCTTATCGTGCATGTAAAATATACACATATGAAGCACATGATGGAGATTCATGTGCACACTTTTAGCATTCAATTTAAAAAAAAATAGACTTATTTCAGTAAAGCAGCCTTGGTGGACTTGGAGGGTAAATTGTCTTTTATTCATATGCAAACTGAGAAAAAGGACTTTTCCAGAGACGTGGACGCCACATGTAATACCTGCAACTGATTCTGATCCACAGCAAGAGAAAAACAAGCAGACATAAAGCCTGTGACCACTGCCAATCACAATTATACAAGAGGCCGTCTGTTAAGACATGGGCTGTCCCTAGATTATCAAAATGCTTTTTTCTATTACTGTGCCTGTCAATCTAGTCCTAAAATAAAACCTGAACTAGCAGGAGAAAAACAAAACACCATGATGAGATAATTGTAAACACTACTCCTGATCTTATCGTTCTCAGTCTTATTTTACTTTTTATTAAGTAAAGCCTGGAGACTGAGAAACATATTTAACCTTACAGCGTGAGCAACTCTGCCAGGCGTAGCAACAATAATCTATAAAACAGACCAAAGCCTGAGCGAGACCAGGATTATTTTAGGAGGCATATCTAATACCATCAGACCTTGGGCTCTTGGCACAGCGTCTCGGATCCATATTACAGACCAAGGCAGGTGCATGAAAGCGAAGGCGATCCTAAAAATACCCTTAAGGATCTTCGTGAAGGCTGGAAGACACTTGGGGTGTCCTCAGTCACAGCAGTAAAGTGTGTTTAAACTTTTCATGGGGTCAGTGCAGAGAGATTAATTTTTCTAAGAATGAACTTTATTTATTTTACATATTATATATTGACATATATAATATATTAACATATTGCAGAGAATGTAGCACACTCTCACCTTTTCACATTTATTAAAGCTGCTAATAAAGCATAAATGTAGTATTCTGCTTTAGTAGTTTGAAAAGCAGTTAACATTTCTCAAATGGCAAGCCAGTGAGTGACTCAGCTACTGTAATTGAGGTATAAAACTCACCCTGCCAGGAAGCTGCGCTGCCACAGGCACATGGCACATCAACAGTTTACTGGGGGGATATCCGATACATTATCAGGTAAACACTTGTTGAGCCCCCCAGACTGTGAACAATGCCTCTAGGGCTTGCTTGGCTTACCGAAAGCATCTCCTCTCACACAACACACTTCTCCTCGAGCCACCACAACTTATCCCAGAGGAACTTAAGACTTGAACACCCACCGAAACACACTCAGACAGAGATAAAGAGACACCAGTGGACTGCGAGTGGGCAAAAGCTTGATCAGACTGTTAGTGTAGCTGGCTGTGGTCCCACTTCCAGACTGTCTGGGGGCAAAAGGAGACATGGGTGAACATGAGGATGTTGTCACTGTGAAATCACCAGAAACAGTGAATACTAGAAAGTGAGCAAAAACAAGCTGCTTTTAAAGTCAAGGTGGTGTAAAAAGTAAGTCAGTGTCAACTAGAAATGTGTTAGTTCAGTGAAAAAATGCTCTTCACCTGCATCTCCTCTGCAATTTAAATGGGTTCTGTTACATTACCATTAGGAAGCCTTTCCGTGAGAGCATGCCTACATGTCACACCCCATATAAAGGCGTATCAAAAGTCAAATGTTTGCGAGGGACGAATCGCCAAGCAGAGCCTTAAAGAAACGCCCGAGCACCCACACACGCCTCCTCCGAAAAAGTATTGGATGTCCAAAGGAATCCAGTCACCCCCCCTTTGAAAGTACATATTTGACAGGGCAGAGTCAGGCAGAGTCTGCACTCCAGCTTTGCGTTCAGTTAGGCACAGACGCCCTAAGCCCCTCTCTCCGGCTCTCTCCTTGATTTTCATTGGGACGTTTTGTTGGTGCAGCAATAAGCAGCCATGGATGCCATCAAGAAGAAGATGCAGATGCTCAAGCTCGACAAGGAGAATGCCTTGGACAGAGCTGAGCAGGCCGAGTCAGACAAGAAAGCAGCTGAGGACAGAAGCAAACAGGTCGGCTGAGTTTTTTTTTTTTCTTTTGTGGAAAAAAAACTCCAAAGATTGATAGAAAAAGCAGGAATATCAGCAGCAGTATAAAGCTGCTGCGAATTAAACGGATCGCCTCCTAAAAATGGATTAATTATTCTCGTGGATAATCCCAATTAAGGATTAAATTAAGAGTAACCCGTTGTTTTCTGCTGTTTCATTTTATTTATTCATGTTGAGGAGAATGATAGACATCCTCTTCTAAACTGTTTAGGCAATTGGATGTGAATATAGCCTAGAAAATGTGCTAATACCTTTTTAAATGTAAGTTGAATAGCAATATTGGTAAAAGTCGCATGTTTATTCTATATTGTTATGTTTAACGTTGCAATTTCTTCATATGCATGTGTAGTTAGAGGACGAAATAAGAGAGATGGAAAAGAAATTGCGTGTTACTGAAGACGAAAGAGATAAAGTGTTTGAGGAGTTCCAAACTGCTGAGGAAAAACTTCTGACTGCCGAAGAAGTCGCCACCAAGGTATCTGAACCTGAAGTGCATGAGCTTCCCTAACTTTCTCTTCTCTCTCTCTCTTCCCCTCTGTCCTGTCCTGTCCTGTCCTGTGTCTGTCTTTCTGTCTCCTTTTACGCGCTCCTGCGCCTTTGCGCGCTCACGCACCTCCAACTCTTCGCTGATCACCTCTGAAACTGTGCTGCACTGAAAAACACTCAAGCTTGAGGACGATTTGGTAGCTCTGCAGAAGAAGCTGAAGGGAACTGAGGATGAGTTGGACAAGTACTCTGAGGCTCTTAAAGATGCCCAGGAGAAACTTGAGCTGGCTGAGAAGAAAGCCACCGATGTAAGTAAAGGAGGGGTTCACAATGGCACCATTCCTGCACAAAACACGCTTCTTCACATCTTCATTTTCTCATCTTATGAGGGGAAACGACAGTTCAACGCCACAGAGAAAGAAAATATTTCAGCTTTAATCTGTTATCCCTGAAATTATTCTCATTTTTATGCGGATGGGTAGATTTGGCACCACTGCCCATCCTGTAAAACTCCAAAATTACTTTTTTATTTTTTGCTCATCCAGTCATTGTTGAACTGCTGTTTCAAGGATCACATGCACAATCACTTACAAGTCAGCCCAAAGAAAGTCACATTTGTTATTTAACTGAAACAAAAAATTACTTATTTTAAACTCAATTCCTCCTACACTGTCTGAATCAAACATTATTAGAAGGTATAGTGTGGATTTCTTGTGTTTTAGTCCCAGATCTGTCCAATCTTATAGCTCTTTTTTCACAGTGATAAGGGAAGTAGCTCTAATGTGCAGTCTTCCCAAGAGCTCAGAGAGCAAGCGCCTGGATAAATATAGCCCACTGCTTTATATGGTCAAGATAGAGCTCACATCTGCAGGCTGCGCTCTCTGCTTACCACAGGGAAAAACACTGTTTCCCATCTAAACCTCCCAGACAATCATCTCAGGCTAATTAGAAGAAAAAACAACACACATTCAGCTTATTTACAGATAATTAAATAAATGACCCCCTTTAAATATATATTTGTTACTCCAGTGTTTTCTTCCCTTTTGGATAAATAGGCTCCATGACAGACAAACTATGCCAAGAATTTAGATTTGGCACTCAAATGTCGTGACCCGGAGGAGACAAAATGCACTTTAAACGCCACAAGAGCCCCTTTAATGACAGAATCAGGGTGACGGCCAAGTTCAAGTGCAGCAGACAAGAGTCAAACCAGAGGAATCAGGTTGCAGTAAGCGGCCCTCTGAGGGGAAAAACAGTTGTAATAATCCTTTAATTGGATCACAAAGAGGGACTTAGGCCAGAGAGCGTCAGAGTCTAGTGAGTTTTACCCTATCACACTTGTATTTTGTTCCCTATACATAGCTGCAGTCTTCTTTTTTTAATATTCCTACAGTAGCATTTGTGCAGGATTTGAAAGATCAAATGGCTTTAACTACTACTTAGTGCTTTTATGGCCTTGTTTTTTTACCCCACTTTTCTTATTTTTGGACCGTGTTGTTCTGTGATATTTGCAAACTTTCAAACGCAGCCTTGTAATTACAGTATTCAGTGCATTGAATGGCCTCAAAATATTCCCCTGCCACGTATGTAAGGCTCACAGTCGACCGGCAGAGGGCGCTGCAGCTCCGCTCATCCAGCATCATGGTCACAGCGGCTGTCAGACTGGGTGTGTTCTTATTATTAGACATTCATTGTTGCTTTGACATCAATTAAACTTCGTCACATTTTTATTGCTTTACGGCGCCGTGCAGGTGATTCCCCCGCTGCAAATTGTTGCGCAACTCTGCAGAATATCTCATTTTTTCTTAAAAGGCCTGTTTTGAAATAAGCGGCACTTCCTGGATAAACACGGGCATTTGCACGGCGCGTCTCCAGAAAGCTTGCGCACTGTGCTGCCTCGTCTTTTACGCAGCCTTCAAGCACCATCACGGACGTCACCTCGTTTCTTGACAATTTCTCGGAAACTGCGCTCGTAGTGTAGCTCGTTGTTTGTTTGTTTTAAAATTTTTAAAAAAAATAGCAGGGTAAAAAAAAAATAATGGCCGGAGTTACGTCGGTGGAGGCAGTCAAACGAAAAATCAAATCCTTGCAAGATCAGGCAGACGGTGCTGAAGAGAAAGCCGAGAGATTACAGAAGGAGTTGCTCGAGCAGAGGAAAGCCAGGGAACAAGTAAGCATGTTTACGGCACCTGCGTGTGGAGACGCATTACACTCTCCTAGGCTTTTCCTGTCTTTGCTTAATTCGTGTAGTTTGGACTGATAACAGCAGTGAAGTAGCGGGATTTGTCGTGACGCACCGCAGAGCTGGAAGCTGAGCTGTTTTACCTCCATGTGCTGCCGCCACACGTCTCAGATGAGGGTCTGATAGTCTCCTGCTGCTACTAAGCGCTTATAATTGGCAACGTTAGGCCTCTGATGTCTTAACAGTTGAGCCACTGTGTTTATCATGGTGTTGCCTCCACTTTGTTTCCTTTGCATCTCATCTGATGCACTTGACAACCTGCTTTTCAGGCAGTTGCATTCATTGAACTGTGCAGCCACTCCAGCACAAGGACCAAAATATTTGAATGAATTATTTTTTTCCTCAACAACCAGGAAGTTACAACCAAACTGGTGCAACATTTTAAGGTGCCAGTGCGCACAGCTCAGCTCCTGCTCTTTGACTTGCCCTTATAAGGACAATAGGTTTTCACAGACACAGAGCGGCAAGTTAGTGTGGACAGGGGAGAGAAATGATTGTGCACAGGCAGAGTTCATCATAGGCTCAGTCTGACAGTTATTTGTGATAATCATTCACAAAAAAGTTGAACCAATTCAGGTTCTAGATTATTCGAAACCCTCTTGTCATGCTCTGGTGCAGTGTGGTTCAGCCCTGCACACTCTTACGTGAGCCTGATAAGTCCTTTGTCTTCTCTAGTAGGTGTATCCTCTTTTTATTGTGCATTTTCAGGACAGTGCAAGCCTCATACCTGCTGAGCAGCCATCAGAAAGCAGAAGTAGAATCAGGTTTGAGTAGCGATACAAACGGGCCTGCCCCTTTTTTTCATTTTGCATCATTACGCAACTGTTTTTTCTCCCAACGTGGACCAGTTAAATCACACTTACATGTCTCGGAGAGTTGTAAACTTCCCAGGGACTCTTCTCTGTGTGCACCTTGTGATTAGTCATTTTCACTATACAGTAATTTCGTCAGGCCCTTTGACTCGGGCCTTGTTAATGTTCTCTCAGGGGCCCAGTAATGAGGCAACAGTGTTCAACCTTCTGTCAGTCTGGGATATTATCATTATCATTATACGTAGTCAGTGGAGGAGTGCAGGGAAGTCTGCTGGGAGGGCTTTTCCCAACAGGTGGCTCATAGAAACACTTTTTAATAAGCATGATTACTCTCTCCCACCGGACATTAAACAACATTTGAGTGCAACACTAAGACACCTCATCAAAACATTTCTAAATTCTGTTTTCTTTGGACTGACTTACAATTTGTGTGTAGTTGTGTGATTTCCAGGTCATGTGGTAAAAACGGCGATCTCCAAATTTTCCTGACGTGCTCTTCTCCTTCTCTCAGGCTGAGGGAGATGTCGCTTCCCTTAACAGACGTATCCAGCTGGTTGAGGAGGAGTTGGATCGTGCTCAGGAGCGTCTTGCCACAGCCCTGACCAAGCTGGAGGAGGCTGAGAAGGCTGCTGATGAGAGCGAGAGGTGGGTCAAAGCTCTGGTCTTTGCCATTTCACACTCAGTCAGAGAGGTGGCGGGAGATACATACACTATGTGACTATGTTTCTATCCCTTTGTATGGGGTACAAGCCGTGTCTCTGCCTCTTTCATATCAGAAAACAATTAGCCAGTCACCATAGGACTGTTTTAAAGATTTACTAGCCACTGTTACCGTTCACCGGACATATGTGTCCTCAGGCAGACTGTCTGTCAGATCTCCGCTCCTGATTCCTAACATCCCCTGACTGTTTGTTCCGTCACACAGAGGCATGAAGGTCATTGAGAACAGGGCCATGAAGGACGAGGAGAAGATGGAGCTGCAGGAGATCCAGCTCAAAGAGGCCAAACACATCGCTGAGGAGGCTGACCGCAAATATGAGGAGGCGAGTTCTTCAGCTGCCGGCAGCCGCCACTAAACTATTTGGCAATACCAAGCATGCAGATTTATTTACTGCAATCAGGACTTCTGTCTCTAAGTGTGTCGGTCACACTTAGAGATTTCTAGAATGTAGTTATTCATTTAACAGCATAATAATCTGTCATTTTATGTATTCCAGTATGTTCACAGTAGTGATTATATAGCATGTTTCCCATATACATGTAATTATAGCAACACTTTTGGAATTTTCAGTCCAATCTGCCTTCACATTGTTCCTGTAGCATATAAACATTTGTTTAAAACACACTATAGTGTAGCTGCAAGCAGATATAGGCATTTGTTAATGTATTTGCTATTGATACATAT